>VMDO01013152.1:0-59326 GCA_007922755.1 Pedetes capensis | reverse complement strand
TTGTTGTTAGGTGCCGTCGAGTCGGTATCCGACTCATAGCGACCCTCTGTACAACAGGGGAAACACTATTGTCAGTGCTTCTCTGCTGTTCATAGGGTTTTCAATGGCAGATTGATTCCTGGGAGGGGGTTGCCAGGTCCTTCTCCCAAGCCTACAGCTTCTGGTGTTCCCAGGCGGTCTCCCATCCAGGTACTAACCAAGCCTGACCCTGCTTAGCTTCCAAGATCTGATGGGATCGGATGCCACAGGGCTACAGCTGCAGGCCTAAAACGTGCTGCCCAAGCTGGCCTCGAACTCATGATCCTCCTGCCTCAGCCTCCTCGTTCACCGGCGTGTGCCACCACGACCGGCTACAAATGTTTACAGTCTATAAAAATAGACCCAGAACTATAGCCAGTGCCCCCTCCCCAGACTCGGCCTGTACTTGGCACTTAAATATTTATGAAATGAATAAATCTTACATGCAGAATTGTACCTGAACACAATGTTTACTGTTTTTTTCTGGCTATCAACACTGTCTTTTCTTCCATCTGCCCTGGGACCTTCAGCTCCTGTGACCATGGGCTGCTGGTTCCTTCTGAAAGCCACAGTGCATCTACCCAGCCCTGCCTCCCTGTGGTCCGAGAATCTTCACTCAGCCTCACAAACCCTGCCCTGGGCCCATTAGCCTAGGAAGCCTTTCCTGACTTTTCTGATAGCGAGTTTCCATCCTCTTTCTGTCTGGTCTCTGTCTTCCACGCTCTTCCAATACATTTAATACAAGGTGTTGACAAGTGATTATTGACATGTCAGTGTCCACTAACCACACTGAATTCCATGCTAGCAAGGATCGAGATGTCAGCGGTTAGCATGGTGACAGGCACATAATCTGCTCTCAATAAATGTTCAATGAATGAATAAATTATCTTCAACTGATTGAAATCAAACCAAGGAGAGGTTCTCCATGATCTAGCACTCCCTCAAGCCCCACTAATCAGTCTTGCAAATACGCACAGTAGATGACAAAGAGGCCAAAGAAGAACAGTGTAAGGACAATGATGGCAAAGGCATTCTCGCTCTGCCAGAAAAAAGAAATAGGAAAAATGGCACAAGACCTATTTATGATGAAATACAACAGCAATTCAACCTCAAACAGGCAGGGAGGAGACAGTGCAGAATCGAACTTGGGTCGCTTAGGGTGCACCCATTTTGCAGGGCCACGTACTTCCCACTGCTTTCTTACTGGGGTGCAGGTCCCTACTGAATTCTGGGGGGCTACATGACATGAAAATTATTTCACTGACTTGTGACTCCCTATGGTAACTCTGAAACCACCATTTCATCTACAAAAAAAAAAAAAAAAAAAATAGCATTTGTCTATTTAGTACCGAAGGCTCTTTTTATTACTATCTATACAGTATAAATTCCACCCAGAATTTGGTGCTGTCCCTAAAAATGAATATGCGTTGTTTTTATAGACAGTGAGAATAGATTTCACTTTTGCCTTGGAGTCTCAGAAGCTAAAAACTTATACCAAGTGTTCAGTTATATTAACACGCCATTTGCAATTGCTAACTTGAAAAACATTTTCCTTTTTCTACATGTTTTCTGACAACTTATTATATGTATACATGTGTGTGGTTTTTTTCACTATCCTAAACTATCTCAAGTCCATGTAAGATACAGGCAGATTATAAATCATATGTTAGATCCAAAACAAATATAAAAGAACAACCGGGCAAAACTAGAAATCAGTGCAGGCGACCTCGATAGACTGAGCTCTCCCCACAACCTTGATCTATTGGTTTGAGCCTTATGAAATGGTTAATATTCTATCTTTTTCTTTTTCTTTTTTTCCTATACTGGGGAGTTGAACCCAACGTCTCATGCATGCTAGGCAAGTGCTCTACCATTGGGCTACACCCCCAACCACCATGTTCATTTTTCATCTTGGATAGGGTCTTGCTAAGTTGCACAGGTTGCCTCCAGCATGGAACTTGCAATCTTCCTGCCTCAGCCCCTCAAACTCCTGGGACTACAGGTGTAAGCCACAGCAATGGGCTATATTCTATCATTTCAGGTCTTCAAAGCCAGAAAACTTTTTACCCTAATTCTTGAATCCCATGGATCAATTTCAAAACTTTTGAGATTTTCACCAGTTCCTGGTTCTGTGGATTCTGATCTAATTTGCACTCTGCCATGGTGGTTTTTTCTCTTTCATGTGTCTGTCAGTTTGCCATGCTGTAAGGACTTATGTGTCACTGTAATGCTGAAAGTTATGCCACTGATATTTCAGATACCATCAGGGCCACTCATGGCAGACAGGTTTCAGCTGAGCTTCAAGACCAAGACAGACTAGGGAGAAGGATCCAGCAGCCCACTCCCAAAACAATTAGCCATTGAAAACCCTATGAATAGAAGAGAAGCACTGTCGAATATACTGCTATAAAATGAGCTCCCCAGACTGGAAGGTATTCAAGAAACAACCAAGGAAGAGTTGCCTCTGCAAAGAATTGACCTTAATGATGGGAATGGAATAAAGCCCCTGGCACCTCCATTTGCTGATGTGCACAACTTAAAATGAGAAGAAACACAGTGGCTGCACCAATGGGCTCAAACATAAAAATATCGTGTGCATGGCACTGTGCCAGGTAGTGTTTCATTCTGTTGTACATAGGGTCACTATGAATCACATCAAACTTCACAGCATCCAACAACAATAATATGGTGGGTTTCAAGCTCAGTTGCATATTCAGATCATCCGTGGAGTTTTTAAACATCCTCCTCCCACCCTTCACCTTACCCCTAAACAGTTAAACAAGTGTCTTAAAACTAAATCAGTATCTCTTAGGATTGGACACAAGTACCAGAATTTCTTAAAGCTCACCAGGTGGGTCTACTGTGCAGCTGAAGTTGAAAAACACTGTGGTACAGAAACGACTCTAACATTTCAAAGGCCCTTCCTCCTGTGGATGGAGCAGACCCTGCTGAACTCCATCAAGATCATCTAATTATCAAGAGGACCACAGAGACACCGTGTATATTCACCAGATCTTTGTTGTTGTTAGGTGCTGTTGAGTAGTATCCGACTCATAGCGACCCTCACAGGGTTTTTGATGGCTGATTGTTTCAGGATTGCCTTGGGAGTGGATTGCCAGGTCCTTCTCCCATGTTTTGCAGTGCTGGAAATCAAAATTGGGACCTCAGAGACTGCAAAGAGACGCTCTACCAACTGAGTTAAATCTCAGCCCTCAGCAGACCTTGTTGTTGTTAGGTGCCGTCGAGTCGGTATCCAACTCATAGTGACCCTCATAGGGTTTTCAATGGCTGACTGTTTTGGGATTGCCTTGGGAGTGAATTGCCAGGTCCTTCTCCCATTTTGGGGGTGCTGGGAATTGAACTCAGGACCTCAGAGACTGCAGCGCAGTGCTCTACCAACTGAGCTGAATCCCAACAGAATTTAGGAACCAAGAAACTGACCTATGACTTGACTCTCTTATTTAGACCCTGAGCCTTTGTCATTTCCAGTGGTCAGTCCTGTTATCCCAAGGTACCTAGGGGTAAACCAAGAGTCCCCTGTCATATCTCTCCAGCCTGGTGGCATTAGCAGATGGTATCTTTCCCCTTTACCTACTGAGAGCCACAGAAAAGAGTTTAGCACACAATCTCTTAGAATTCTTGCCTCTGCCTCTGCATAGGAAACATTGCTCACTGATGCAGGTTCTGCCAATAAACACCTGTTTTCTAAAAGAGAAAGGCTGCAAAGAAACCTGTTCTTTCTACTTGCTCCAACTCTGCCTTCAGGAAGCTTGCTCGGCCTGCCAAACTGTCTGCACGCAGGCTCCTGCTCCAAGTCCAAGCGCTCCACAGTGGCCTGCCTTGCCTTCAGAGACCTGGGCATCACCCACTTTGGCGCCACACCCTTGCGAGCCGGTGATATAAGCTAGATGCCATGCGTTTCAGGCCGAGCCTCCATATCACCCTCCAGTCAGCTGGCTCTGCCATCTCCAGCCACTGCCTCTGCTGTGCACGCTGAAGTTAAAGGTGGGCACTTCCCACGTTGATTGTATCCAGGGCTTATTAGCTATCTGAGCTCCGTGGAGATAAATTGTTTGTGTGCTTCATCTGGACTCTCAATGCTCTGCAGGTTTTTCTAATTTAGCTTCGCCATGGCCAAGACGGGATTCAGAGAAAGAAGGAGGGGGGGGCAGGGGGGAGTCAAGAGGGAAGATTGCTGAATATCCAACCCTTGCTCTGCCCCTCCCTGGTCCTGGAATGAAGCCTCTCAAGCTGCCACCCTCCACAGCACCCACAGGGCTGTCTCCCTCGGGGAGATCTGCTTTCCTTAAAGCACCCCAGCTCTTTTCTGATGCCTCCTCCACTCACAATGAACAGCTGCTGTTTTGGTCCAGAGCTGTCACTTTGCTCTTCTTCTATGTTTTTCCTTCCTTTTAAGTTGGGGTTTAAATGTCAGCACATGCACACCCACACACCCACCTCTGCAGCACCCCCATAGACGCAGAGGGGTGGGAGGAGGAAGGGGGCTGCAGAAGGGAGGTGGGAGAGGGCTGCTGGCTGGGTGCTGGGTGAACTGCTCCTAACCTGCAGCCTTTGGGAGGCTTCACATCTCTCCCCCTCCTATCGAACACCAGGACATTGAAGGCAGCTTTGAAATGTGGCAGGCTTTGAGGGCGTTGTGCGTGCTGATGCAATGAAACACAAAAATCTATTTCCCCATCAGAATGAATGACATCTTTTTCCTCCTTAACGCAGGCCTTGATATTTTCTTGACTGGATTTTCTAATTCCCTCCAGCTTGCCTTATCAGTAGATGAACTCATCAAAGGACAGAGAAAACAAGTGATCCTTCGTGCCAGGCCTGCCTTCATGTATTAGGACCACTGACCACAACCCAAGAGCAGCACCTGGGAAGCAGATGCTGGCTTAGTGGCCTTCTGTGGGGATATCCCACGATCTGTCTGCCTCCTGGACTGAACAAACATGGGAGAGCAAGGAGAGCCTTGCCTGTTTCTTCTGCCTTTACAGTTGCTGGGGTAATTCACTACAGAGAATGCTCAACCACCCTCCCCGTTCTAGTCCATGTCATCCCTATTAATCTCACTCAAACTACTGTTTAACTAAAGGTGAGGTTTTCTAAAGTATGAGTGCTTTTACTGGCTAAGCTCTGGACTCTGGTGTCAGCTAGATGCGCATATACTCAGATCCACACCTGATTATACTTATGGACATTATTTAAGGTTGCCATGCCTCAGTTTCCCCATCAGTAAAGTGGGTACAAAGACTGTGTCCACCTTACAGGATATGGGGTGTGATCAAAAAATATGGTGCCTGTTTCAATAAGAAATTTATTATAGTAAAAGACACATTGCCATTAATTCCCCTCAAAATACCTCCCCTGGCTTCAAATACGCTTATCCCATCGTTCTTGCCACTTTCTGAAGCAATTCTGGAAGTCTTATTTTGTGAGTGTCTTTGGTTTCATCCTCCATCATTGACAACACTCTGTGTCAAACATCACTTCTGGTATAGCAATTTCTGTCAAATAAAAACATTACAGTGAGTCCTCATCGACCTCATTCATTGGATCTGGCACCGTACACTTCTGGCTGCTCCCCAAAGTCAAGATTGCCATAAAAGGTAAATGCTTTGAACCAATTCCGGATATCGAGGCAGCCATGGAAGCACAGCTAAAGATGCTCATGAAAGATAACTTCTATGACAGCTTCAGGAAGTGGCAGGAAGGATAAGTGTGTTCAAAACAAGGGGGAGTGTTCTGAGGGGAGCTAATGGCAATGTGTCTTTCACTGCAATCATTATTTTTTAATTTAAACATTCACCATATTTTTGATCACACCTCGTACAGTACTTGCAACAGGGCCTGTTTCATAAGAGTTCAATAATTGGAATCATCATTGAAGCTCTTGGGAGTACCTTTCATATCCAAGTTCTTCCCCCTTCTACTCCCCGCACCCCCCAAGGACCTCTAGGTTGGTGACAACATGAAGGAGCTGAGATGGCAGCAGTTCAGTGGAGAAGGAGGTAAAGGAGTGAGTGGAATAAGAAACAGTGAATGTCACTGCCAGGACTTCCTGCATGATGGGGAGCCCGGGGGGTCAGGACCCACGGTTTCTGTTGCTCAAGTCTCTCCATTCCAGGCCATGCATCTTCCCCATAGTCTGTTTCTGAATTTGAGGTGTATTTTCCAATTGATGTATGTGTTTATACAAAAGCATTTTTTCCTCAACTACTATATTGATGGTATAGCCTATGATAGATGGCATCTCTAGGATTCAGAAGATAAAGGAGTATTTCAAAAGAAAGCATGGCTTTTCAGCCCTGCTTTGTATACCAAGTGCCACTCTGAGTCAGGATAGCCAAAAAGGGCAGCTGGCTAACCCCAGATATTGGATATCATTCCACTAGGACATGGTGGAAGAGTCTAGGAGCCTGCTGTTGTTCCCAGAAACATCCCTAGTGCTCTGATGGCATCATGGGAGTTTCCCATTTAGATTTACAGACATTGTCGGACTCTGACCATAAGGTACAACTGCAATGTGGTAATGACTGTACCAACATCTATCCTTCTTGCGGACAATGAACCGTGCCCATCAACACCATACTGGCAGTGTCAGAGCCTCACACTTCACGTCTATTCCTCCCTTACTGTCACATGCCAGGTTAAGATGCTGGGACACAACAAAGAATATGCTGACCAAGGATAGAGATTTTAAAAAGCTATGTTTCTTAATTGTATTACAAAGCTGGATGATATATTCTCTCTTAGCCTCATGGATCTGCAGGTTGGGATTTCTTATTCTCAGTTTACAGATGAGGAACTGATGCTGTAGGTGGCTGAGAGACTTCTTCAAGGCCAAATGAAACTTCAGGGAGTGCAGTTAATACTCAGACTGTTGGACAGTATAGTCTGCCCTCTACCCCAGCATTCCTAAGCCTCTTACCTTGCTCTGCTTTTTGTTTTTTATTTATTGATTTATTTTCCCCTATGCCTCTTACCACTTGCTAACACATTATATTATTTGGTTATTATGTTCATGGGTTTTTATTTATTATCTCAGTACACTGGAATGTAAATGCCACAGTCATTCTCTCTTGTTCACTGAGAGCACATAATAGATGTTCAATAAACAGTTGTTGAGTAAACGGTTGTAACAGATTGCTCTGAAAGCTTAACTTTCTTTTTTCTGTTCTAACACCAGTGAGTGCATATGAAGTGGTATTTAGAGTTTATAAGAAATGCTATGGAAGTTCAGAGAAAAAGTTGAAAATATTGACGAAACCTAAGTGCAGAAAGCAGGAAAAGTGTTAATGCAGAGTTTATAAAAGTGTGGCCCTCTGAAGACTTCTTTCAGAATCATATCAGGACACACCAAAGGTGCAATTTCCTGGATCCCATGCCTGTCTTACCACATTGACTCTTATGAAACTAGGAACGTGCATTTTAAGGCATTTGCCAGGCTTTCGGTATATACACCAAAGTCCGAGAATCACCAAAGGGATGCAGATGGGGAGACAAGACCTGGGAAAGTGGCGGAGCAAGGGCAGCAGCAATATGGAATGCTTTTATAGCTGAACAACTGAGGGCCAGATGCATTCAGTCATTTGTCCCAAATCACAAAGCCAATAAGTCAGGATTTGGTGTCAAGGCTTTTTCTGGTACATTTTATTGGCTTTCAGGATCATCTTTTACTTCTTTACATCCCTGTAGTACAGTACTTAATCAATAGTCACTCAATAAATATTTATTGAACAAGCCTTATCCTGTGGAATTAAGTTGAGTAATTGCTCCAGCGCTCACAACTCTTGGCAGTGGAGGCTCCTCATTCATATGAACCTCCCAGCCAAACCCTCAAATCCAGAACCTAAAACCCAGGCCCTTGAATAGGCCAAAAGCAGACAGACTGTCATCACCCTGCTCATGGCAGCGTCTACCCCTGTCTGGCCTGCAGAGCATTAGTAATGCGGCAGGAGCAGCTTGGGGATGGGAAGAAGGCAGCAAAAACGTGGATAAGTATGAAGCATTCCAGCCTGGCCAGACTACTTAGTACTTATGTGGCACAGTTCTCAACATCCCAAGCTGATCCTCTCTCTCTTTCTTCTCTCTCTCTCTCTCTCTCTCTCTCTCTCTCTCTCTCACACACACACACACACACACACACACACACACACACACATACACAGAGTTTCCATAGAGTAGCAGCCTCAAGGTTAACCTGGCTTGCTGCCACGTCTCTGCACACCATCTCCAATTCTGGGGGTCAATTGGTCCTTTACTTTCCCAATCAAAGGCTTAATTTGAACAACAACAGAAACAAAAACAAGACCATCTTATTAAGTTTTATTTTTACCACAAGTTTCAGAGAGAGAGAGAGAGAGAGAAACACTCTGACAATATCCCATGTCCCGTCACATCCCATTTTTGCAGTAAAGCTGTGGGGTGTGTGATCCACAGCCAGAAATAAAACAGGACTGGAAGAGGTAGCCATCTGTCTGGAAGCACACACAGTCCCAGATGGCGCTTCCTTTCTAGCTTTCTGGTAACAATCTCCTCTGTCTAACGAAATGAGGCAGAAATTGCCCAGTGAGTCAGTGGGAGTGATGAACGCCCGTCCTCCCAGCTCTGGCATTATGATTTGAAATCCCCCCGCAATGCTAACCTTATTTGTACATGTTATTTTGCCCTGGCTATTGTCATGCATCAGACCGGTTCCTCTACATTTTCAGAATGTGTGTGTGAATTTTACAAAAGCAGGAACCATTTCCTTCCCTTCTTGTGCGCCCAGTCCTCGGCCACCCGAAGGGCAATGTGCTTTTTGTGCCCTGCACACAATGGGGATAAATGCTCCCTGACTGACTAGCTGGCTTATTCACAATCCAAGTGCCTGCCTGGAGAAACAGAAATGATTCCTCATAAGCCTGGGTAACCACCACCTGCCTTTGCATCTCCACCACTTTCCCAGAGCAGCTCTTGACGATCAATTCTACACTGAACCTCATACATTCAACTTTTAAATTAGGACTAGGGATAAGGAAGGAAAGAGGGCATCAACCTGAAGGTGTATAAAGATCCCTGAACTGGCCTTCAGGACACTGTCTTAACTGTACTACCAACTAGAAGACCTTGGACAAAGAATAAGCTTAACCTTCCAGAATCTGATGTTTCAAATTTTATAATAAATTCTGAGCTCTTTGGACACTATGAGTTTTATTGGGGTCACCTGAAGGGCTGAGTAGGTCACAGACTGCTGGGCCCACCCTAGAATTTCTAATTCAGTAGGTTTGATGCAAATCCCAAGAATTTTCATTCTAGCAAATTCTCAAGTGACACTCAAGCCATAAGCCCAGGAACCACACTGCAAGCCATTGGGCAGGCATGTGCTCTACACACAGCAAGAATTCAGAACTGTTTTTACCTGAGTAAATACACAAGTGAATCTGCAAAGTGATTTTTAAAAATAGGTTATTTTTGACATGAGTCTAATAACTGAAGACTATATTACAGCCTTCCTCTTTGAGTTTCAGAGTCATTGATTAGTGACAATATATAAGGTTTAACATAGCCCATCAACATACAAACAGGAAAGAAAGCTGTATTCCTTCAAGCCAGAAACCTCTCCTGCTTATAAAATCTTATCAGGTTGAGTAAATAACTCACAACTTTACATGACATGATAATTCTAATAGTTTTTAAAATGTTTTTTAGTGGTAAGAGTATTTTAATGCTGAGAAGATAAAGAAAGATAAAGAAGTATAATATGCATGATTAATGTATTATTTTACCGAATCTATATATAAACCTTTTCTCCAAGGGAAAAAAAATACCTGCCCTAGGATTAAGACACTCATGTACAATAGAACAACAAGAATCTTCACTTTCATCCTTCAGTTTATGATGATTTTATTATTATGATTATTATTACTTTAAAATGTTAAATAAATGAATTGGTTTTACCTTTAACTATAAACTAATGTTTATCTTAGCTAGGAATTAATTGAGCATTGTCTTTTTCCAGACAAAGGAGACCTACGATAAGGTAAGTTAAAATTTGAGATAGAGTAGCATCTTAAATGAAAAATTTCCTGTGGATTTTCCTGAATCTAAGGTAAGGATATAATAGTAGACATAAACTATTAGCAGTCCCAAATTTTTCTGTCTTACCACCTAAATCCTTTCCATGAATAAGTGATAAGGAGACTTTTTTTCCTTTTACTTTTAACTGACAGGTAAAATTTTATATATTTATGATACACATCATGTTTTGATATAGGCATCCATTGTAGAAGGTCTAAATCAAATCGTTTAATATATGTACTACCTCATGTACTTTTTTGGGGTGAGAGTCTACTCTCCATCTTCTTGAGGAACTAAAGTGAAAAGATGGGGTGATCAGACTCTGAGTTCTCTTCAGACTATAAAAGACAGGATAGTCATGACTTTTGAGTTTATCAAACACTTGATTCTATTGGAATCGTCTACAATTTGTTTATTGACTAACATATTCAAAACATACTGAATGCTTAGAAAGTCAAGACGACTAAGAAAATATTCCTGAAAGTGTCTACTATGAGCTTTTGTGATCTGCTGGTGGGAAGTCATTTTCAAACCATAGTGTAAGGTTATAGAGCCCAAACAAAGAGCATTGGTCCCACTTAGAAGAGGAAACAGAGGTCTAAATTCTAGGTTGATGAGGCAGCTATAATTTATGAGTAAGGAATTATAAAAGAGGCAACTACCAGATAATAACATCATAAATCTGAATATATGTTTCTTTGGGTGACTGGCCAAATACATTTTACTTGTCTGGGTCTGGATGCCATGAAACATGACCAGGTGGAGTACAGAAGGCTATGGGTGAAATGAAGGATCCAAAGGTTGCACAGTTTGGGAAACCTTACAGTTCTGAAAGATAATAATGGAAAAACATCAGGGAACCCAAAACCTTCAGTTGGAGACACAGAAAGACCACGTCTTAGAAGTAGGTTTATTCTAGACACATCCTAACAAAGCCCTAAACCAATGCTTGAAAGGACTGAAGTGATCTGACAGTAAACTCACTGCCTGCCATAACAAAGCTTGACAATCTTAAAGGGAGGCAACAGTCTTTATGCCAACTAACAATAAGAGTACTAGGCATGCAAAGAAGCAAGCAGTAAAATACACTGATAACCAGGAAGAAAAAATAGTCAACGGAAGCCATGCAGATGGCATTAACATACAAAAACCTTAAAGCAACTCTCACTAACATGCTAAGGAAATTTTTAAATAGAAAGACAGCCTATCCCATGAGCACAGTCTGTATGGAAGGGCAACCAGACTAACCTCTGAGTGCAGAATCCTGACCCCACACTACCATAGCCAAGTAATCAAGGCCAATATCAACAGCAGTAAGTCATGCATATAGTTTATATTCATGATATGATGTGATTAATAGGGAACAATGCCCCTGTTGTCTTATTCTCAAATCCCATAACCCCTGTCTAACCATGAGAAAAACACAGCACAAGACAAAATTGATAAGCATTCTACAAAATACCTGTCCTTTTCCAATCCTTCAAGCTATCACAAACAAAGTAAATTGACACAGACCAACGAAAAAGAAGCATAAAGACTAGATATAACATAGTACCTTAGACAGGATCCTGTTCTAGGAAAAGAAAAGAAAAAAAACAAAACAGGAAAAAAGACCAAAATTTAAATAAAGTGTAGGTTTTACTAAATGTGGGTTTACTAAATAATTTTATTATTTACAACAGTTTAAGATGTTAGTAATAGATATAAATGGGCCCCCCCTGTACTATCTCACTGTACATTTATAACTATTCTAAAAAAAACAAAGTTTATTGGATAGTGATAACCTCAAATTTGTCTTTGGGAAAAGAATAAATGAAAACATAGATATAATAAATGCACAGATGGAAAATCTCAACAGAAACATGGAAATTAATAATATTAAAATTCTATAATTGTAAGGTATAATTTCTGCCATGAAAATTTATTGGATGGGCTCCATAGAAAATTAGATACTGAAGAAGTAACAACTGGTAAATTAGAAGAAAAGCCAATAAAATGATACTGTATACCTTCAGTCCAGAAACCAGGAGAAAAAAGACTGAGGGAAGAGAGGAACACATAATAGTTTACCAAAGGGACAATATTAAGTGATCTAACATAAATGAATTGGAATTAAAGAAGGAAAAGAGAAAAAGCAAATAGATCACAAAAGAAATGTAAAAAAATAATGACAAAAAGTTTATCCAAATTTTATTTTTTGTTTTCCCCCCCAGTAATCTTATCAAATTTGATTTTTTAAAAAGATCATTTGGGTATAGGCACTCAAAAAATTTCAAGTAGGAAGCACAAACCAAAAAAAACTTCTTCCAGCTATATTTTAGTAAAACTAATGGATATCAAAAGCAAAGGCAAACTCCTTAAAGTAATCAAAAAAGGAAAAGACACTATGTACAGAATACCAGTTATAAGAATTATTGCTGACATTTTGTCAGAAGCAATGGAAACTAAAATATAATGGAATATCTTCAAAGCATGACAATGGAAAGAAAGTCCACTTATAATTCTATAACAAGCTAAAATACCTTTCAAAACTGAACACACAAAAGAGAAAGATTTTCTGATAAAAGCTGAGAGAACTGATCATCAGTAGACCTATAAAACAACAACAAAAAAATGTTTAAGGAAGTTCTTTAGGCTGAATGGAAATGATATAAGAAATGAAGATTGCCAGACAGTGTAAAACGTGGGTAAATAAAAAACTATTTTCTGTAGCTTAATTTCTTTAAAATGCAATGGGCTGTTTACAGCAAGAATAATTTTATATTTGGGGGTTTATAACATAAGCAGCAATAGAAAGTATGTGACAATAATATCACAAAATATAAAAGGGTTAAATGTAAACATGCTTGCTGAGGTTATTATATTATATATAAAGAGGTTTAAAGTTAATTCAATATTAACTAAGATAAGTTACAAATGCACAATGTAATCCCTAGAACAAATAAAAATAAACATAATAAAAATATGCATCTAAAAAGCCAATTAGAGAAATACAATTGAATATTTAAAAAATAGAATTCATCTGAAGAAAAACACAAAAAAGTGGCAGATGAAACAAACAAGACAATGAGCTATCGGATGGACTTAAAGCTGACCATATCAATAGTCCTGTTAAATTTAATAGATTAAATATTATAAATAAAAGGCAGATATTGCCAAATTGAATTTTAAGGCACAAACAAGACCTAACTGTATTCTGTTTACAAGAGTTTCAGTTTAAATCTCAGTGCACAGATAGGTTAAAATGAAAGGATAGAAAAAAAAATCCCATAACCACAAGGATGCTGAAATCCCTGTATTAATAACACAAAAGTAGATTTTAGTATTAGAAGTATGACTGCTCACAAACAGAAACAGTTCATAATGATAAATGGGTCAATTCATCAAAAAGATAAAATGATTCTCAATGTCTATGTACTTAATAACACATCTTCAAAATATATTATAACAAAACTGACAGAATTAAAGTAAAGAGCTTTTAACACATCTCTCTCAATAATTGATCAAAAATGTAGACCAAAATCTAAGGAAGGATATTGAAATCTGAACAGCATTATCAAACAACTTAATCTAATTGTCATTTATAGAATACTACATACTGTAATTTAAGAATGATTTTCTCAAGTATACATGAAATATTCGTGTTAAACAAGATGCTACATCATAAAATAATTCTGTATATATGTAAAGGATTTAAATCACATAGAACATACCCTCTGACAAAAATAGAATTAAACCAAATATCATTAACAAGGTATCTTTAAAAAAAAACTTCAATATTGGGAAATTAAGCAATGTATTTCAAAATAATCCATGAATCAAAGACAAAAAAAAAAAAAGAAAATTTTAAAACATTGCTAACCAGGCATGGTAATTCACACTTGTAGGAGGATTACAAGTTCGAAGCCAGAGGCAGCCTTCATAACTTAGTGAAATTCTGTCTCAAGATAAAAAATAAAAAAGAGGCTGAGGGTGCAACTCAGTGGTAGAGCACTTGTAAGTATGTGAGAGGTCCTGTGTTCAGTCCCAAAGTACTGCACACACACACACACACACACACACACACACACACACACACAGAAAAATCCAAATGAACAGTATAAAAAACAAATGGAAACATGTGTAAGATCCATTCAAACAGTGCCTAAGGGATGAGGGTACAGCTCAGTGGCAGAGTGCACTGCAATAGTAATGATAATATAAGTAAAAATTTAAAACTATCTGCCAAGCATGTAGGTACACATCTGTAAATCCCAGCACTCAGGAGGCTGAGGTTCGAGGCCACCCTGGGCTCCGTAGCGAGTATCTCAAAACATAAAAACAAAACAAAACAACAATAACAAGTATATATATCATAGTATTTAAAAGAGAATGAGTAGTTTAAATTTTTATATTAAAAAGGAAGATTTAAAAATCAGTGATCTCAGTTTCATCCTTAAAAAGCAACAAAAAAATAATAAAACTAAGTAGAAGACAGGAAATACGGTGTTGAAATGAGTGAAATAGCAAGAAGACCCCCAAAATAGAGAAAATTAATAAAAATGATCTTTCATTTTTTGAAAAAGAATGAAAGGAATTACAAGTTAGAAAGAGTCGCTCTTTTTACTCTGGGCTTTTTCTGCTGTTGTCTAGACACAGCGTGGGTAGCCGCCACTGGCATTTTGCAGCTATTCAGGGAGCCAGTGCGCAGACAAATCTGACACATCAAGAGCAGCACAGCCAAAGCACAGAAAGAGCCCAAGTCCCTCAGAACATGACTGAGACACTGAATTCCCTTCTTTAATATATCTGGCTGCATAAAATAATACAATGTCTTTTTAAGCCATTTTCAGATGATTTTTCTCTTAAATGCCACCTGAAATGTCCTGATGTGGGTGCAATTAACAAAGTAACCTGGTACATTGGTGGCAGAAAATGTGAGGCGTGACAGCTCTTCTTGGGTTGGTCTAGGGTTGAAGCGTTAAGGAAAGATGATGAGGCTTAACTCAAACCCACACCGTTATTCCATTCACAACTCAACCAAATCCTACGTCTCCTACCAAATTCCACAGGTAGTAAGAACCAGGAAGTCCTATTTTTAATGTGGTGCACATTCACATGTCATAGGCTAACAAAGGGAGTTCTGCCCATCTCTGGAGAGAATGTTCACAGAACAATCTAAGAAACAGTGAGCTCCATAAGGGTATGAAGTACGCGTTTCTGATGCTGTAACTGCTGGGACCTGGCTGATCATGGAGGGACAGTACTCTCACAGACAGCTAATTCCTGTATATAGGAAACCTTTCAGGTGCAGATCAATGAGTACAAAGGCCACACCCTTCCATGCCTTTATCTGGCCTGGAAGTTCCTGGCCACTATTTCCCTGCCCTAATCCCTCAGTGGCGTAGAATTTAGCTCAGTTGGTAGAGTGCCGTGCTACACTCTCTGAGGACCTGAGTTCGAACCCCAGCACCCTAAACATGGGAGAAGGATGTGGCAAACAACTTCCAAAGCAATCCCAAAGCAATTAGCCATTGAGTCTTATACTTGCATGTTGTCTGCAGTCACAGCACCTGGACATCAGATTCCTCCTGATCTCAGAAGCTAAGCAGTGTCAGGCCTGGTTAGTCCTTGAACGGAAGACCAGCTGGGATCACCAAATACTGTAGGCTAGGGAGAAGGACCTGGCAGTCTACTTCTGAAACAATCCACCATTGAATACCCTATGAATAGCAGAGAAGCACTGACATAGTGCAGGGCATGGCCCAGTGTTGGGGAGGGATTCATCTGTTGTACTTAAGGTCATTATGAGTTAGCCCCAACTCATGGGCACCTAACAACAAACAACAACTTGCATGTTGGTATTCTGAGGGCAGAACCAGTACCTGATGGCACAAATTAAGCATGTTTTACAAGTTTATTTATTTACTGACTTACTTGTTTTTCAGTTCTTGGGAGTTGAACCAAGGGCCTCCCACATACTTTGCGTGTGCTCTCACACTTGGCTGCTCACACAGACCACTTTTTATTTTTTATTTTTGACACAAGTTCTCACTAAGCTGTACAGGCTGTCTCTGGCCTCAAACACGAGATCTTCCTGCTTCTGCCTCCTGAGTCTGGAACTAAAAGTGTGCACAGCTGCGCCCAGGACAAGTTTATTGATTAACTGCACACACAGCAGCAAAGCAAAACTACTTATTAATGCAGGGTCTTTATTGGGCTGCCAGGTCTGCTGGGCTATGCCCCCAGCTCTTTGCAGGCTCCTGGTCACTGTCTGTTCTGTGGCATCAGAGTAGAGAGAAGGTAGCTTATTTTATAAACAGAACCTTAGGATCTCAGAATCCTAACCATGGCTGACTTTATTTCTGCCATTTTGCAGCTCCTCAGGTGTCACTCAGACATCCCATTTACATGAGGTGTAAATGTGTATTTGCACTTCTGCCTGCCGGAGGCCTTTCTGTAATGCTGCTGGTTAATTACCTGACTAGGAATCCTCTCTCCTGGGAGGAGGGGAGGGTCAGTGGGAGAAGGACAGAGGAGATGATTTGGATCACACTTGCTCATACAGGGCAAGCTAAGGTGACACAGGCTATTCTTTGGGAACTGCTTTCTCCAAAGCCACCCATTCTTGTCCCCAGGCCATCACTTCCTACTCATTTCCTCTCTGTTTCCTCTTTCAAAGCCCAGAGGATGCCAAGTAACCTGCTGGGGTCTTAGGAGGTTTCATTGTGCTTGGTAATGTGTGATTTATAAACATAAATCAAATAAATGGGATTCTGTGGGAATTAATCCTAAATGGAATATCAATAAATCTCCTTCCGATGACACCTCTGATTTTCTCCTTCCTTCTCCCCACTGCCTTCGTGGACTGGGGATGGTGTCTGTTCTTTCCATTGGAGGAAATCGGGGGAAGGGAAGGTAGGTGGGGTACAGGGAGGAGAGGTTGCATGAGAGACCTAACACAGAGTTGCACTGAAATGTAAATTCCTTCAAAGTATTAAGCAGCAGGGTAGCTCTGGCCAGCCCTTTGTTTCTGGGAGTGAGACTGTATAATCTGGAGGAATAAGTATCCAGTCAGCTATCAGCCACGAAAAGAAATCTGAGCCATACATATTTGGAGCCCCAAGTCCCACAGACACCCCTCTCCCTTACTAGGGATGTTCTGGTCACAGCCACCAACCCCTGGTCTGAAAATCTCCAATGGGCTCTGGATTAGCATTGCTTCCTGCTTGCCCAGCCCCCATCCTCAGTGCCCACCCTAACCCCTATCAGCTGTCTGGAAACCCAGACCTCCTTGTGGGGGTTCTACACATGAAACCATCTGCTTTGCTTTCTCCCAGCCTTGCTGTGGAAGAGGCCTGGCTGGGGCCTTCTCTTTCAGTCAGTGGAGGATACTCTCCTAATATTTGTGCCTGGAGTTGCACAGCTCACAGCTTGAGATGAATGACTTTGTGGTCTAATTTACATTTTTAATTCCCTCCTTGCTTTAGGAACCCACCGACCTTCTGCAGGAGAGCAGGCTATTATCAGTCCTCTCCCACCCCGCTTCCCGTTTCAAATCAACACATTCAGCTCCAAAGCCATGAAGGTGGTAATGGCACATTTTACACAGGCTCGCTGTCAACAGCACAAATGGTGCCTTCTGAGCTGAGGGGTTCCTTGACCTGTGTCACTGTCTCTCATATGCTGCCTTTCGGGATTGTAAATACCTTGAGGTCAGACACCGCGGCATTTATTCTCTGCCCTCTCTCCACTGGTCTTCCTCTGCATCATACACCTAGCTCATCCTTCTTGTCGTTGTTATCGTTGTTGTTAGGTGCCATCAAGCCAGTCTGATTCATAGCCGCCCTATGTATGAAACACTCCCCGACACTGTGCCATGTCCAGCACTACCCTCAGTACTTCTCTGCTATTCATAGGGTCTTCGATGGCTGGTTGTTTTTTTGGGAGTGGGCTGCTGGGTCCTTCTCCCAAGCCTACATCACCTGGTGTTCCCAGGTGGTGTCCCATCTAAGTACTAACCAGGCGAACCCTACTTAGTTTCTGAGATCTGATGGGATTGGACGCCAGGGTGGCACAGCTGCAGGCTAGCAAATCCTAGTCACTTGGAAAACTGGCTGACAGCTTTTGTCAGCCACAATGCTCAGTGAAGAGCAGCCTCCTGTATGTGGCAGAGGAAGGGAGAGCAGCTAGGGGAAGGACTTGTGTCTGGCTCAATGTTCAGTGAATTTCAGTCTTGGCGTTTCTTTCTAAATAGGTTTTGCTGTGATGGGGTTGTTGTGAAAGAAGAGTCACTGAGCCTTCCCAAGAAAGCCTTTGCCTCACAGCACTTGGTAATACATGCCGCTTTTGTTCCAGAGCCTATCAACTCTCTCCTAAGCCTTGTGATGCAGTGAGTTCTCCTTCTAAGCGGTCCCTTTGAGAATGTAAACCATCTGGCAGTTGTTTCATTACAAAAAATCCTAAGTGTGGTCTTAAATGGAGGATGTGCTCAACAAATGCCTGTTGATTTGAGGTCAACTGCAACACCCTCCTCCACCTTCCCTACCAACTGGTGTCCTTTAAGAAGATGCTTATTGTTCCCCCGAAGCCCGGGGATCTTCTGGCTCTACAGTGGGCTCCTCCTCAGTGAGCACCCTTGTGGGCACCTCAGCAGGTCCTGTTTCCTAAGTCCACTTTCTGTTCCTCTCTCCTGACTCTGGCCACTCCTTCTGTAACCCTTGGGATTTATGTCGCTTGGAACTCTGCCCCAATTTACACCCAGTGGCTTGCCTTGACAGGAGGTATATTGCAAGCATAGGCTGACCTTATCTCTTCTGCGTGCTTTTCAATCAGCCACAGTGCCATGTGCTCGCTCCTGAGAACAAGTGTCTCCTGGTATCAGTGCCGACAGGCCTGGCCGGCCAGGACCCTCCTCAGCCTCAGCACATTTCCAATCAACAAAGCGTAGTCACCATGACTCCTTCTTCTGACACAGTACCAAGTACAAAACGCCAGGTAGCAATGGGGAGCAGGACGTGCCCTCATATTTCCCCCACGTTGCAGCAAAGCTAAGCTCAATTAAATGCACCAGAACTTCAGGGAATGGCTTAGAGCTTTGCTGGAGGAATTCCTTCAATACAATATTGATTGATGACCACATAAAGACCTACAGAAGTGCAGGTCTGAAACCAATGGGCTTGCACATGTAATAGCATTGGCCAAAGGGTGCGTTTGGGGGACAGCTCTTCTGGAACAGGCATGTGTTTTTAAAGTGAGGGCTTTAAATCCTGCAGTTTGCACAATAACCTGAGAAGCATATCGCAAAAAATAAGAAATAAAAAACAGCCTTATGAAAACAGTCCTTACCAATGAGTTTCTTAGAGTCAGGGCCGAGGCTTCCAAGTAAAACAAGGTTTTACCAAATGCCTGACATGGCAGGAACTAAATGCACACTTTGTGAATGAGTGCATAGGAGCATATACAAGTAAAATAAAAATGAATAAACAAGTGAATGAACAACAGCTAAAAAAAAAGTCATTTAACTTTGCTATGACCATTGATAGAATAGGAGTGTACAGAAAAAAAGATATGAAAGGTATCCTGCCTGCCCACTGGCTGTGTCTGGTAGACTTCATAGTAAGAACCCTTCCCATCACTTCTTTCCATTGCATGGATAAAGTTCAAATGAATACATGGAAGCTTTGGGAAATGGTGTCAGGAATAGGACAAAACTTATCTAGTGAAAGAGCAGAATAACTTTTTGACCCCCCCTTATACATCTGTTTACAAATGTGAGTTTGCCTTTTCTGTTGTTGTTGTTGTTAGGTGCTGTCGAGTCGGTATCCAACTCATAGTGACCCTCATAGGGTTTTCAATGGCTGATTGTTTCGGGATTGCCTTGGGAGTGGGTTGCCACGTCCTTCTCCCATTTTGCGGTGCTGGGAATCGAACTCGGGACCTCAGAGACTGCAGCGCAGCACTCTACCAACTGAACTAAATCCCAGCCCTTGCCTTTTCTAGGCTTGTTTAAAAACAATGCCACCTGTGCACTACTCTGGTGCCGTGGACTCTTTCATAGCAACTATTCTTTCTGCTCCTCTTTTGGAATGATCCCATTCTCTGAATTTTACAAATGAGCAAAACAGAGGCTAGAAATGTTAAGCAAGTGCCTAAACACTCCCCCAGGCAATGTTCTTTTCTAGCTTACCAGAGCTGTCTCAGGCGGAGGACACTAGACCTAAAGTCCGAGCCCATGATTCTATAGCCACACCCTTGCTGTGTAGTATTCTTCCTAGCCTGCCTCTGCATTTCGTCTGCTTTTATGGTTTGGATCAGTGATGAGAAATGTATTAGATTTCTATCACTGAGTAATAAGTTACCACAACCTTAGCGGCTTAAAATGCCATTTTATCACACAGTTCTGGCTATCAGAAATCCCGTTGGCTCAACCTGGTTCTCTGCTTGCAGTCTCCAAAGGTAGAAAGCATGGTGGTGTGAGCTGAAGGCGCTGTCCATCAGCTCTGTGGAAAATGTCTTTCCAGGCTCCTGCAGATTATCTGAAGAATTCAGCTCCTTGTGCAGAACTGAAGGTCTTGTTTTATTGTATCTGTTGCCAGGACCACTGTGCTCATAGAGATTGCTCTCACATCCCTTGAACCTCCTCAGCAAAGCCAACAATGCCATGTGGAAAATGGTTCATGCCACAAATCTCTCTAACTTTCTCTGCTGCCAGCCAGAGACATCTCTACTTTTAAAGGGCTCACATCATTAGGTCAGACTCATTTAGTCTGGACAGTCCTAGAGACCTAGGACTTTAATGACATCTGCAAAATCTCGTTACAGCAGCACCTAGATTGGTGGGAGGTTGGATAAGTAGGGGCTGGGAATCTTTGCAGGAGAGAGATATTAGCCTTCTGCCTACTACAGGAAGGATGTTAACCTATAGGAATAGAAATCTAAGAGCCTTTTGTCCAGATTTTGTCTATTTCTCTTTTATCTTGATTTCTGTGGTTCATTTATACCACATGTCTAATGCAAGTTACACCTACAACATTTTACATCCACTTAGAAATCAGCATGAGTTCAAGATCACCCCAACTGCCACAACTACACAGCCAGTGGAGGGCAGAGAGGTCCCTGCAGCCCAAGCACCCGCCTCCTCTGTTCCAGCCTGCCCCACGCCTGCCTGGGGAAGAGAACAAACCGTTGACTCACTTCTGTCCTCAGCTCCTTCCTCTAGCTCACGGACAACGCTGGCAGGAAATGGCCGCCGCAACAGGCAGGGGTCCTGAGTGCCAGCTTGCTCCACGTGGTGCCCTGTGTGGATGGTGGGGCCCATAGGAACACCGGCAAGGACAGCTGGGAAGGCAATCACAAAGATATCGAGAGCCGCAGGGATGACAATGGGGGCTTGAAAGAGAAGTAAAACCAGAAGTAAATGATTCAGAAAAGAACAAAGATAATAAGAAAAATAGAGAAAAAACAAAGAAAAAGTACAGCAACTGGAAAAAAAAGACAAGAAGAAAATTTAAAAGATGTTAGGAGAACCTAAGGTGCTAACACCTAGGAGCAATGTGCAGATTGGCTGGAAATAGACTAAAGAAGTAGCAGAGAGAATCAGACTTGGAATTAGCTAGAGTAACTTTTGGCATTTAAATAATGCTGTTTATTGAGTCGGTGCTCTGAACCCATGTTGAAGAGATGACTTCCTGGATTTTGAGAAGTTTCTAAAAGGTAAGATCACACTATACTAAATGTCACTATATTATGCAAGTCTGAGGGAATCCTTAGATAGAAATGTGTGCTTTGCTCTGGAAGTGGATGATTTGAAAAAGATAACTGATGCTTTGCAGTGACAAACAGAAGGAAGAGAAGCAAAGAGAATGATGGGATTACTAGGGTGAGATTGAAGATCACCACGAATGCCGAGATTACATGAGACATTTTAATTTTCCACTGGTGTCCACTTTGTGTTGCGCCCTGTTATAAACTGAATATTTGTGTTCCCCCCAAATTCCTATGTTGAAAACCCAACCCCAGTGGGATGATAGTGGGAGGTGGGGGCTTTGGGATTTATGAGGAGGGATCAGATAGGACCTAATCTAAATTAGGTGTAGATGTGGTCCTGGGGGGTGTCTCCATGATGAAATTAGCATCCTTGTAAGAGGAGAGAGAAACTAGAACTCCCTCTCACTCCTCATCACGTAAAGACACAGCAAGCCACAAAGAAAGTCCTCACCAGCCACTAAATCCATGAGCAACCTTACTTGGGACTTCTACCCTCCAGAACTGTGAATGTTTAGTATATTGTTTGAGCCACCTAGTGAGCAATATTTTGTTACAGCAACTCAAACAGATTGAGATGACCGTAATTCCTTCAACATGTAACTCAACTTTCAGTTCTGCCAAATACTACAATCAGACGTTCAGTATCTTTATTGGTACTAGACCATTAGGATTTACATAAAAATGAAGGGATTGGATCTTGCTGCCAAGGGATTATAATCTGGAAGCGCAGTTGCTACTAAATCATAATTTAAAAATCTCTAATAATGTCATCATTGTTTTCTGATTCCTCAGCAGCAGTGTCACTAAACTGAGAACAAAGTTTATAATATGACCAAGAACTGGAGAGAATTTACTACCACCATTTATTTATAGGGCCTTACCCACACCTCCTTGAACTACCTCCTAACTTGTCAAGGGGCAAAACTGTAACTTGTAGTTTGCAAAAAGGCCATGTGGTCTCCACCTAGTTTTAAAATTACTTTGTCTAAAAATTGAGTTGAGGATTTAAAACAATAGGTTGTAACGAAGACTGCTTATGTCAGGGCAAAATTACTGTTGCTGAAAAGCCACAAATCTGATTCATAAATGACCACGATCCTCCAGCTTTCAAGATGAAGAAGGCAGAACATTACTGTTTTATCAGTCATGGAATGCTCGAGTGTCTAATGCCTTAACTACATTTATCAGAAGATGTCTATTGATGGAGCACTTCTGATAGGGAAGAGAAACTTTGTACCTCTTTTGTTCGCCTGATTCAAGTGTCTACAAAACAAAACTTCCTTTGTACTCTTACACTGTGAAGGGAGGATTTTACTTCGGTTTGGGCTTACCTTTCCATTATACAAAGTATTCAGCAAACTGTGCAATTTGACAACAAACTTGGTAAATTGTTAGCAATCACAGCATCTGCCATGTTTTATAAAGCAATTGAGTTAATAAAGTCATTATTTTGAGAATTTAAAAACAATACTTAATAATAAGAAATTTAAATATACATGTAATATTTTTCTAACAGACGTGATACATGGTAATAAAACAGTAAGATTTGTGGTTTTGAATGCCACATGACCAATCCACCACAAATGACGTGATTTATTTAAGTGTAAATAGCCCACGTTGGTGACTTCTAGCCAACTTTCACACAGCATTAATAGTACTACTAATAAAAGGACCTTGAAAAGTGGGGGTCTTAAGACTGAGAAAGAAGACACATGGGGTAACTATACCTCATGTCTTTCAATGGGTATCTGGGCATCCAGGCATCTGAAAGATTCTCTTCCTTCTTCTCCTCCTATTTACACCCAGCAGGGCAGCCATTAAGAAAAATCTATTTTGCTATTGTTATCTACCCTGTAATTTTTTTTCCCTCAGATTTTCCCTCAAACTTCCTCCTAATAGTCCAGCTCTCCCTCACTAATTATAATTTGCATCCATTCTCTTCCCCCTCTGTGTTAGTGTTTTCTGAGGCATAGAAATTTCACCTCCAGACTTTTCTCAGTTCTCCCTTTACCGCACTATCCAGGCCAGCACAATAAATCCTAGCCTGTAAATATAAACTAGGGCAAAGTCCTTTGTAAAAACTTGAAACCCAAAAGTAGACCATATGTTACGCACATCACCAACTGGACACGTATTTTTAATCTGAGTTCGCTAGTGGTTGCCTTTTTGCTTCAAGAATTCAGTTTGCTCTTCTTCCTCCATCTCCTGACAGTTCCTAAGTCTTTGGTATGTTTTCTATCATGGGGTTTTTGTTTCTATCTTCTCTTTACAGACTGGTAACTATATGAGGCACATCTAGTTATCGATGAACTGTGGCTTTGCAACAGCTGTCAGCCGTACAAATAGTGGACCAGGAAGTTCCTAACCATCCTGCACCTTGTCATGGCAATTTCATTTATTAGGAACAATTCAGGAGGGATAAGGGGGTGGGGCACAAGCCAGGAAAAACAACAAGGTTTACTCTCAACAAAAATAAAACAAGATCCCCGGCTTCCCTTAGGTTTAGGGATATTTTATGAGTAGGTTCCAACACCCTCTCAAAATCACCCTACAGTTCCTCTCATTTTATGCAGTGGTGAGGAACACTTCCACTCTTCTTACAGTCATACTGAATATCCACAGTGGAATAAAAGAAAAGTGGATGGAGGACTCTTTGTCTCAAGTGTGGAGTCTTGTTAACTTCCACTCCAGGGCAGAGGGATTTAGAGGGAGTAAAGAGAAGTCAGGGGTAGGGGAGAAGATAGAAGATGAAAAGACTGCTGCCATAATAACCACCATGTAGTCATCTCACAGCAAAGAAGAATAGGACACAGCCCAGGACCCTTCACTGGAACAAGATTGGCTGTCATCTCTAGTTGTGGCCTAATCACGTTTTCCTGAAATGGGACTGGGTGTCATGGTGTGGCATGTGGGGCCTCTGCATGGAAAACTGAATCCAGCTCTACATGCAAAGGGTTGTTTCAATCACATTATTAGCTTAGAGATACTTTCCTCTTGTTATAAATAGAATTGCAGTTCCCTGTGTCATATGTACCCATTATATCGATTTGCCATTCCCACCTCTGAAATTCTCAGCAACAACTTAAGATGGGACCCCTGTGGACACGCACAGTAAAAGGATCAAAGCTGGTTCATTTGTACAGATTTTTTAAAGACCTACAAGTTTCAGAATGGAAACAGAAGCAAATAAAGTATACACATGAAATGGACCTGAATTCACAATATATTTCTCTTACTTACCCATTTTGGCTTCCAATTTAACTATTCTGAGACTTAGTTTCTCATTTATAAAATAGAGAAAAGAATATGTTCTGATAAGAAACTATTATCCCACTCACTCCTGTATAATGAAGTTTTGCCATCAGAGATACTGGCATTAGCAAAAGAAAGATTTCATTCTTACTTTGTTTCTTGTTTCTTTGTTTTGTTTTGGTTTGGTTTTGGTTTTATCCTTGGTTTTACAATGTCTCTATCCTGAGGACTTTAAAGTGCCAACTTCAATTCCTACAGGGGAGGGAAAAATCTTGAAGATTAAGGTCCCTAATGTCACTCTTTTGAATGATGTGAGAAAACATGAGTCCATAGCTCTGACCTCAGTCAGGATGAGGCCAAAATCTTATGGAAATGGGAAAGACAAGGGGCTGAAAGTTTTGGAGAGAACTTTGGTGTAGAGAAAACAAAGGAAGGAGAACAGAGAGAGAGAAGGCTGTGAAGGTTGTAAAGGAAAATGGAGGAGTAACTGATACCTGTCTCACCTCTCTTATTTCACAGGCTCTTGAAAAATCTACTTATCTATCTACTTATCTTACTTATCTATCTATACACACATACATATATATATATATAATGTATGCATTTTATATATAATATTATATTATATATAGAAATAAGTACATAGCAAAAAGTAGTCATTAAAATATCTGGTAGTTATTACATTCTAACATTGTTGTTATTATTATTGCTGTTAGGTGCTGCCAAGTAAGTATTTGACTCATAGCAACTCTATGTACAGCAGGTGAAACAGTATTGTTAGTGCTTCTCTGCTATTTATAGGGTTTTTGATGGCAGATTGGTTTTGGGGATGGGTTGCCGGCTCCTTCTCCCAAGCTTACAGCACCTGGTGTTCCCAGGTAGTCTCCCATCCAAGGACTAACCGGGCCCAACCCTGCTTAGCTTCCAAGATCTGCTGGGATGGGACGCCACAGTGGTACAGCTGCAGGCCAGTCATTAAAATACCTAGTGGTTACTACATGTTGTCTTTGTTATTACAATAATAGCTAATATTCACAAGTGACAGTGTCCTCAGAGAAGGTTTAGTGTATATTCCACATTGGTAGTTATCATTAGCTTTCCCCTCCATTCTCCTGTTCTTCCCCCCTCATAGCTGATCTGCAATAGGGAATGCATAACCCACTGCTTGTATGTTCTGAGCCTGGAAGCCAACCCGCAGGGCTTTGTACAGCTGCGTCTGGGATCATTCTTATTTAAAACAATTTTTTCTTGAGATGTCCTACCTGAGGTACTGATCTTCTATTTTTCCATCAATACAGATAGTTAGCTCTTATTAACTCTCCTTTCAGTTTTGGGTTTCATGATTGAAATGCAATCAAACCCAGAGTGAGTCCTTAGTCCATCAAACTGTCAACAACGCCTCCAAAAGAGCTAGAAACATAGAAAATATTATGCCAATAATGGTATGTAAAAAGAAGGGCTCTCTTTTATTGGTAACATCTGGCACATTTTGTTAGAACACTCTAACCATGTGGCCAGGCAAATACTCCAATAAATGAGAACCAGCATGGATGTGGGTATGCACAGGGGCTCCATGCTCCCCACAAAAAGCATCCCAGCCGGCCATCCAGTAGCTTTCGTCATAATTTTGTCTTTCTTCTATAATTTCAACCACATGTCTTTCCAGGTTTGGAGCTGCCTGCCTCCCTACAAAACCTACATTCTGGCAGAAATCCCCAGGACTTGGCAGGTAAGAGATTTCAGGGTTCTACTTCTCCCTCATAAACGTAGTTCTTCCTAACATCCACTACCACTTGTCTTGCTCACACCCAAACAGCCATGCACCTTGAGCCTGCCTCTTTCTACTGACTCTCCATAGCAAGTATGTACAGTCAGAAAGAGGAAGAACAGAGTCTCTATTTTCCCTGCCTTGTTGTTGTTGTTGTTGTTGTTGTTAGGTGCCATCGAGTCGTTTCCAACTTATAGCGACACTTATAGGGTTTTCAATGGCTGGTTGTTTCAGGATTGCCTTAGGAGTGGATTGCCACATTCTTTTCCCATTTTTGCGGTGCTGGGAATCAAACCTGGGACCTCAGATATTGCAGAGTGTTGCTCTACCAACTGAGCTAAATTTCAGCCCTTTCCCTGCCTATCCCATTATTAATCAAAATGCCAAGTAAGATACTCTAGACACACTAAAGACTTGTTTGTACAATGAACAAATTAATAACATTTGCACTGATGTCTCAATGTATTAATTATATTCTCTTCTGAAAATGAATTGGTCCCCACTATTTCCCAAATCCCAAACACTGGCTAAATTATATTATTATAACATCAAAAATGAGTCCCTAGTGTTGGGACATGATATTTACAGTAGTGCAAACCTATAAGGAGTGAGATACCAAGTCTTGAAAAAGAAATTTATTACTTTAAAACCATGCCTGATGATTCTTTTTGTGGAATTTTACTTAATTCCCTTCTCTCTCAATGCACTGTCAACTTTTTAAGATGGTTTTTTTTTTTTTTTCATTACCATTGCAACCCACATCCCCAAAGAAAATTCTGTGGGTCTTAATGATTATAGCCATTGGGTAATGTTGTTGTTTTGTGTATTCAACAACAACAAATACATACTGAGAACCACTTCGGTGGTAAGACACTGTCCCTAAACACTAAGGATTCAACAGTGGGAAAAATAAAAGGACAGTTTCACCCCTGGAGAATTTAGAGTCAAGTGATGGGTAGACAGGCAATAAACAACGAATATGAAAAGTATGTTGTGTGTCCAGTAGTAGTATCTGGCAGTGGAGGAAATAAAATCAGAACAAAAGGAATAAGAAGTAGCATTTTAAACAGGGTGCTTAAGAACAGTGTCCTTGACAGGATGACAGTTGAAAGGAGACCTGATAGGAGCGAGAGAGTGAGCTGCAAGGAAATCCAAGGAAGAGGCATTCCAGGCAGAGGGAACAGCACTTACGGAGGCCCAGAGACTGACTTTTTTGAGAAATCATAATCCAGTGTGGCTGGCCATTTGGTAGGTTATTAGAAAAATGTTGGCTTTAATTCTGAAATGAAAAGCCACTGAAAGATGTATTGTTCGATTCAATTTGTGTTTTCAAACGTTTCCTTCTGCTACCTAGCTTGAGAATAAAATTTGAGGGGACAAGAGTGAAGACAGTGAGGCCATAAACAATGGCTACTTTAAACCAGGATGGTAAAGAGCAGTAGCTGGAGTCCATGTATATTTTTAAGGTAGAGCTAGCAGGATTAGAAGATGAATAGATTGTGGAATACGAAAAATAAAAGTAATTCAAATATGGTACCAAAGTTTTTATTCTTAGAAAATACAGGAACGAAATTGCCACTTATTATAATGGGAAGAATAGAAGAAAAACAAGCATGAAGGGAGAATAGGGACTGAGGTTTGACACATGTTAGGGTTGAGATGCTGTAAAATATCCAAGATCAAATGAAAAATAGAGGGTTAGGAGTGCAGCTCAGTGGTGGAGCACTTACCTAGCATGCACAAGTCCTTGGGTTCAAATTGCTAATACTGTAAATTTGTATATATAAATGAATAGACTGGACTGAGGGAAGAGATCAGGACTGGAGTTATACATTTGGAAATCCTTATTGTAGATTATCTTTAAATGTCTGGGTGGTAACATTTGGCAAGAGAATATAGATAGAAAAGACAGGTCTGAGCATTGCCATGAGTTACTCTAGAGTATAAAGATCTATGAAGAAGAATCAGCAAAGGAGACAGAAGAAGAATCACCAATGAATTAGGAAGTACTCCAGAAAAGTTGGAGTGTGCCACTCTGGAGGCTTAATTGAATAAAGAGAGTGATCATCTGTGTCAAATGACGCTGATAGGGAAAGATAGACGAGGGCTGGAAATGAACCATTGGACTTCACAACAGGGAGGTCTTGGGTGCTCTTGTCTCAAACTCTTTGGAAAAGAAATGGAAGCTAAAGCTTTACTGCCGTAAGTGCAAAGGCAATGAAATACACTGATAATAGAGAGTAGGGACAAGAACTCCAAGAAGATTTGCTGTTGTTTTGTTTTGATTTCTTGCTCATTTGGTTGGTTTGGGTTTTTGTCTTGAGCATCAGAGATATGAGATATGAGACAATAACTGGAGAAGGATGTAGGTGAAGAGGTTTTTTTTTTTCTTCCTTTTTGTGTGTGGGGGATTATAGCACATTTGCAAATGAATGACTATCTTCTGATAAACAGAGAAAATTTGTTGTTGCAGGAAAGAAAAGGGAGAGTCTTTGGAGAGATTTCATAGCAGCAAGAGGGATGGGAATACAGTTCACATGTGAAGTGTTGGGCCTTTAAAAAGATAATGGGAGATTCATTGGTCACTTGAGCAACTGAACATAGTGCTCAGGATCCATCCTTTCTGGTGCTCAGCTACACAGCCTATTATAACTTTACTGACGAGCTCAGAGAGACGGTTCATGCTCATACACAATATGATTTTCATCCCAACTCTTTCAACAATTTACGTATTCAACAGAGTTTAAGTGAGCATTTCCAATGTATGAAGTATAAAAATTAGGATAGAAAAATTAACAAAATATGTCTATTTTCCCAAAGAAAACTACTATCTGCCAGGGGGTTAGGATATGTGCCCAAAACACTGTACATCTAGTTGTCAGATGCTGTTGAGTGTGTCTGACTCATAGTGACCCTCATAGGGTTTTCAATGGCTGATTGTTTCCAGGATTAGACAATATATGATAAACTTCATAAAAGATATGCAGCCAAATTCAACAAAAGTTATTGTTGTTGTTAGGTAAAGTCTGATTTCTTAGAAAAGGCGATATGTGTGCTAGTCCTTCTGAATATGAAAGCATTTTATTTGACAAAGAATGAGAGAATGGTGGCCCAGGCAGACTTCCTGGCATGAAGAAAAGCATTTATATGGGGGACCATCAAGACATGTGACTGTCCTCTGCAGCACTCGTATCATCTTCCATTGCTGTACAACTCTTTTTGTTTTATTTTCTCATTGTTTTAAGGGTCTAAACAGACTTCCTTGGGAAAGATCTGAGATTAAACCATTATGATGAGAAGTATCCATTATTTGATATACTTCAAACAAGTCAATTGACTTTTAAAAAATCAAGGTATATAAATATTTTTCATTTTAAAGATGGAAACACATCAAATTCTTGCCAAAGACACAGCAAAAATCCAAGATACAAACTTCCTTAGGGCTCTATCTACCAAGAGAGAGAAAACAAGACAGAGAAAGAGAGGTGGCATGGGGTGGGGGGAAGAGAATAATGAATGGCTGAGTGAGACTACTTTACTTTTTTAGTTTTTACTTCCTGATGTCATAATTAAGTATAGAAAGAAAAGGAAATCCCTCTATTTGTGTTTTATCTAAGAAAGAAGTGAGGAAATGCTTTCTGAATGCATGGCTTCAGCAAACTTGACAGCCTCCTCTGCAATGGATACCGTGCAAGCTCTAGACAATCTAATGACTCTGCACAGAAGGAAGGGGACACAAGGCACTAGAACATTCCTTGATTCATTGATTCTCCACAGACATGTAATCATGGGACAGACTTAGAATTAGTTGGGCAAGAGTATCTGTATACCACTCCCACTCCAAACAAAATAGTTCCTGTGTTTTAATAATAGCATCAGGTGCCTATGATTTTCAAAGCATGTTCACATATAGGACTTCGCTTATTCCCCTTCCCACTGGTATTCATTCTGTTTAGCTCCTGCCTCATCATCATTGCACTCAACACAGGCACGTGAGGTACATCATGACCAAGTGCTTGTCAGGTACTTTGTTGTTGTCAGGGTCAAGTCTGACTCATAGTGACATTATATACAAGACGAGACTCCACCTGACACTGTGCCATGTACATGATCTTTTCATGTCTGAGCCCATTATTGCAGCCACTGTGTTTCTTCTCATTTTGAGTTGTGCTACATCAGCAAAAGGAGGTCCCAGGGGCTTTACTCCATTCCCATCATTAAGGTCGACTCTACTCTGAGGGAGCAACTCTTCCTGAGTCATTTCTTGAATCTCTTCCAACCTGGCAGGCTTTTTTTCCAGCATTGTATCTGACAGTATTTCTCTGCTATCCATAGAGTTTTTAATGGCTAATTGTCTCAGAAGTGGGCTGCCAGGTCCTTCTCCCCAGTCTGTCTTGGTCTGAAAGCTCAGCTGAAACCTATCCACCACAGGTGGCCCTGCTGACATCTGAAATAGCGGTAGCATAGCTTTCAGCATCACAGCAACACACAAGCCCGCATAGTACAACAAGCTGAAAGACGTGGAGGATGTGAGGTACAGGCCTCAGGAATATGTTAGTGAGATAACTTTCCACAAGTCAGCAAAGAAATTTTACAAAAAATTTCAGGTTAACATTTTTAAGTTGGTTATTTGTTTAAAAACAATGCAACTGTGTGATCTTGATCCCGCAAGTGTAGTTCATCAGCTGAACTACAATGAAGAGATCTTAGTTGTGCTACTTTTGATCTGTGTTTTAAAATAAAAACCAAACTGTTGCAGATCTAATGAAGATTATTACTTATGTGTTTCAATATATACAGGTATATATTCTCTTCCGGGAGGGTGGAGAGGCATGTGCCTCTCAGTCCTCTTCATCCCCCTACTGAGCCATCCCTTCGTTCCTCCTTGTCTGAACATGGGCAAAGAAATGACTCCTGTCTTTAATGACAGCAGGCACTGGGCTCACTGGACAGGGTTCACAAAGGCTGGGCCAGCCACCTCCCCATCAGGATCTAAAGAGGTCCTCCTTATCTTCCTCACCTCCAGCTCTCCTTCTCACACTGAGTAGAGACTGCTGACCTCTTATGTGCTATAGGTCTCAACTTCCACATCACAAGAAATAATAATAAATGATGTATATTAGCCTCACAGTTTACAACATATTGTGAGGTGGGCAGAACTGCCATGACCTCCATTTTGGAAATGAGCAGGTTGGGGTCTGCAGTGATTAAGCAGCTCATACAAACTGCTAGTGAGTGATGGAGCCCTGCACACACCCAGCTTTTTGGCTGTGGAATCTGGTGGGCTGTCCAATGCCCCATATTGCCTCTGTAAAGTAGTGCTGAGCACACATCTGTCTAAGGCTATGTTCGTATGTTCCACAAAACACCTCAAATGTTAGTGTTCCTAACTCCCTATTGGCTTATTTCTGCAGTTCTGCTATACCAGAAGAGTATTCTTGGCTAAGTGTAGCCTCTTCCTCCTGTCTTGTTTTTAATATGCAAATACCCCTGGGGTGGGGATGCCGTAAGTCATCTGTGGGAACCCAACAGTAAGTACAACTGAGTCAGACTCTGGAGCAGAGCGGAGGCAGCTCCAATCCCTGCTTGCACAGTTACGGGGGCAATGGCCCATGGTAGGTCTTTTAATATTTCTGAGAATTAAATTCTTTGTCTATGAATTGAGAGTACTAGATGTCTGACACAGTTGTAAAGATTTTAGATAACATGGGTAAAGTATCTGGCACATATACACAATCAATAAGTCATAAATATTTTTGAACAGGCATGGTTAAGTGTGACATCTGGAGCCTGACAGCTGAGATTGGACTCTGTGCTCTGCCACTCACTAAGTGCAGAAAAGGTAACTGCTCTGTAACATTAGTTTTCACATTTATGAAATAGTGTCATAATATTATCATGATTATCCTCAGGAATAAATGTGTTAATACATTTAAAATGGTGCCCAGCGCATATAAAAGCATAGCTAATTGATAACCACAGTTATTATCATTGCTCCTGCAGTGGGAAGAGCTCCTGTTCCTCATCCATAAAGTGAGGATATTAAGACAAAGTGATATCTCAGTCCTTCCTAACTGGCATCCTATGATTACAGAACTTCTTGGCAAATAGGATGGAGGAGCCAGAAGAGAGGACAATATTACAGATCCAGGGAGGAAAATAGAAGAGGAACATGGAAGAGGTCTCTCTCTCTCTCTCTCTCTCTCTCTCTCTCTCTCTCTCCCTCCCTCCCTCTCTCTCTCTCTCTCTCTCTCTCTCTCTTTCTCTCTCTCTCTTTCTCTTATTCCCTTGCTAATGGTTCTGAGCCCCACTTCCTATGAGTCTGCAGTGAAGGCTGTGGTTGTCTCCATCTCCTCCTGAAGCCATGCCAACATCCCCTTTGCCTCACCAAGGAACACCCTATACTTCTTCCTGCCCCCCCCCTCCCATTCCATCCTGGCCTATTCCCTTCCCACTACTCACTGACATTGATTTACCCTCCTAAGGACATGTGCTTCTATTTCTTGTGTGTGCTGAACTAAAAAGTAGAAACTGTTGGCCCTGGGAAAAAGTGGAGAAGGGCCAGGGATGCTTACACAGGCCCTGACACTCAGCTCTGCTCAGAACTCCCAGACCTAACGGCTGAGGGGGGTGTGCACATGTGCATGCACACATATCTACATTTCAGACAATGGCAACAGGGAGCAATACCTACCCGCCTTCTCAACATGAAGGGGACAGCCAGGTGTCCTTCATGTCCAGAAAGCAGGAGTCAACCCCAAGTGAGGGCAGTCACAGCTGAAATGGGTTTCAGGGCCAAATTACTGTCCCTTCCAGACACTGGTTTGCAGTGCAGAACCAATTTGAAAATGTGGCATGATCAGCAGTCTCGCCCGAGGAGAGACCCGGACCAGCACAAAGGGACATAATAAATCAAGGCTCAGTTGCCCTGCGTGGGGAGCTCCGGCTGAACCAGCCCAGGCGGCTGTGAGGCAAGATTGAGATACATTGGCAGAGCTGTGACGGTGACCCCCAGATGGAAATAATTGGGGTTGGGGGAGGTGCACCGTGGGTCAGACGGAGGGGCATAGAAAGAATATATGGGAGAAAAGAGCTTTCAAAGACCTGCTTAGACAATGACAGGCTTTGGTCGGAGTAATTATCTGCCACGTTCATATGTGCAAATTCACTTTTACAGGAAAAACACATGCTCCCACAAATACACAGGCACAGAAGCGAAGAAAACCCTTCTGGGAGCAAAGGAAGTACCGTACAGCAAAAACAATAGACCCCAGAGGGAAAGGGTGATTGAAACTTAAAGAACTTCATTTCAAGGCAAACAGTGCCCTCTAGAGGCATGAACGCCACACACATGTGAAATCGAACAAAAGAAGTTGGGTGAAATGAAGTGCGGGAGATGATTCTTCTGCTTTGGACATTCTCAGATTTCAGTGAGGGAAGAGGGAAGAAGGTCCCAATCACTCCCTGCTTCTGAATAACAGACCTTATCCTTCTCATGGGGTAACTCCAGTCCAAGCAAGGAGACCTTTCCCCAAACACAATTGCAAATGGAATACTGTTAGAGCAAATGACCAACTTCAGTTGTATTGCTGTTGTTAGGTGCCATCACATTAGGTTCAACTCATAGCACCTCTGTGCCGTGCCCAGCACTGTCAGTGCTTATCTTCTGTTCATAGGGTTTCTGATAGCTGATTGTTTTGGGAGTGGGGTGCCAGGTGCTTCTCCCAAGCCTACTCATCTGACAAATGGGATGCCAGGGTGGTATGGCTATAGGCTCAGTTGTATGACCAATGGGAAATTTCAGTAAAGCGGTCATGAAAAGGGAATCTCAGTACCTTTTGGATTGGTAAGAGGAGGCTGTCTGTAGCCAAACCTCCCTGGTGTCAGATCTCATATATTGATATTGGAAGCTAAGCAGGGTCAGGCCTGGTTAGTCCTCTGATGGGAGACCACCTGGGAACAGTGGGTGCTGCAGGCTTAGGAGAAGGACCTGGAAGCCCACACCCAAAACAACTAGCCATTGAAAGCCCTCTGAATAGCAGAGAAGCACTGACATAGTGTCAGACACGACACAGCATCAGGGAGTGTTTCCTCTGTTCACATAGGGTAACTATGAGTTGGACCTGACACAATAGCACCTAACAACAACGGAAGGAGGCAAGGGGGTATAAAATATATTTTTGGAGCATAAATCTTGAAGAATTAGATATTTCCTCCCTCAATAAAGCTCCACCCAGAATTTATCTATTTATTATTTATGTATTATTTATTTACTTATTTTGCCATACATAGGGGTTGACCCAGGGCCTCACACTTAACTGTGCAAGTGCTTTACCACTGGACTGCACCCCTAGCCCCCTTCTCATTTTCAGTCAGGGTCTCACTAAATTACGCAGGCTGCCACTGGCCAGAACTTGCCATCCTCCTGCCTCGGTCTCCCAAGTACCTGGGATCAGAGGTGTGGGCCACCACGCCCTGCCAGCATTCATCTCTTTCAAATGCATGAAACCAAAGAGAATGTCAAAGGCAGAGTGTCCTCGTCCACAAGCCCCAGGCATGGGCCACTCTAAAGCCCGTTTAGGAGCCCGCTCAGGTCCCCACATCCACATCTGGCCAGCACTCCCTTCCTCGCCTCCTTCCCTCCCACCTTTCTCCTTTGCTCCCCACACCGGGTGCATCTCGGCACAGTAGAAGGACCATAAGCTGAGAAGCAAAAGGGATGTGGCCTCAAAATTCAAGAGCAGCGACTTGGGCCCACCACTCAGTGAGCAGTGACCGAGCGGCCTCTGCGTTCCCATCTCTTTGCTGCCTGCGTCGGTGGGTGGAGCCAGCGACATCAACGAGGAACGCCATCTGCGGCTTGGCAGCGCCCAAAGCTGGAGTTCGGGGGCCTTCGCTGCCTGTCGTCTCCTTTGCCCGTGTCTGTGCAGTGACATCAGTTGCTCCAGTCAGTTCTTGGCACCTCCCTCTCTTCCTCCGTCCACACCGCATTCCGCAGGCCCGGGTTTCAGGCCACCCTGCGACATTCTTGAGCCTTCAGTACTCCCTTGGTCCCACTGCAGTTGATCTTCACCCGGCCGCACCGCTCAGGCAGACCTTGCAGTCCACCGTCTCCTCAACGCCTGCGTCCAGAAAGCCACTTGCCCCAGCCATCCATACCTCAGTCCCAGGCGTCCTGCCCGTGCATCAAGGCCAACTCCAGTGTCGCCTTCACTACTGCGGCTTTTCCCAGTGCGCGGCGACGTCCTGGCCCCTGGCCTGCCGGAGCACGTGTCTATGCTCTCTGCCTCATGGATATGAAAACCAGTGCTACAAACCTGATAAGGATGCGCAAGCGACGACATAGAAAGATGTCTGATAGATCGGTGAGGCAAGGCAGCAAAAACAGTGTGCACATTGCAAACCACTTCTGTTAAAAAAGTGTGTATACATACGTGTGTATATTCATGTACACAGACAGAGACATGGAAATACACAGACGGGATGGCAAGGAACTTTTCCTTTTTATTGTGCACTTTCTGAGGAGTCTGTATTTTTTCCACTGAGCATGTACACGCTTTTTTATTACAATTTTTTTCGTGTACACTAATAACTCCATAAACATTGACTTAGTACCTCTTGTCTGCCAAGCCCTGACGTGGGTGCTGGGGATGTTCAAAGCTCGCCCTTGCTTTCTGCAGAGTTGAGAGTCAGCTGGGAGGAGACTCAGCAGAACTGTAAAGTGGGAATGTGCTAAGTAGTAGGGACTTGGGGGATAAAGGACAAAAAGGCCTCAGAGGAGCCGGAGACCAGCTCTGTGAGGAAAATCAACGAGGCCTGGGCAAAAGGAGCCCACATTAGAGCCAGGATGGGGCAGAAGAGTGAAAAAGAAGAGTCAGGGACTCTTCAGTGGAGGGAAGAAAACATGCACAAAAGCAAAGAGACATCAGGCACTCACCCCATCTGGGGACTACCGAGTAATTTTGTGTGTGCACGGAAGAGGCTACAGGTAAAGAGACAGGAGATAAGAGCCAAGCAAGTGCTGGGGGCCTGTCATGAGGATCTGATGAGAATGACAGACGAGAATGGAAATTCATTCTCCAAACAGGAAACAGCTTTAAGTATAGGGGTAGGTGGACATTTACTTAGTGGTATTGTTCTTGAATTATTTCACAATGCTTATAGTAATTTCTGTTTCTATTGCAAGTATCTTAGTTCCCACCCCATTATGGACTTCAAAATGCTCCAAGTGACTACCAGATGCAGCTGGGAATTTGTTTCAAGCCAGAGTGGTGGTATGGACCTACACACATTGACCATGATTTTTACTGAAATGGGAGAACAGTGTCTGTCTCAGGTATAATGTGCTTCTGGTAGTCCTGCCCCAGGAAGTTCACCACCTACCCCACATGTGAGTGGTGAGTGGACTCCTTTCCATCCTCCCTTCCTCTCTCCCCCACCCCACTCCCCACTGCAAGGCCTCCACAGTGCAGAGCCCATCCCCCCGGGGCAGCAGCTTTTGTGGATGTGCTGGAGAGGTGGCTGAGTGGCCTGGCGAGTATCCGCATGCTCCTGATGGTAACACCTCAAGCAGGAGGAAAGAAAAACAATTTTCCCCTGATGGCAGTGTGTACAGCAGGCTGAGCGGCTTGGCACAGACCCTGCAGCTGTGTATTCATGAGGCTATGTTCAAGCCAAAAAAAAAAAAAAAAAAAGTCTCTGAACGATATAATCAATATAAGCTCAAAGTTGGTTGACCATTTAAGTATTTGCCTCTCCCTGCTAAATACCTGCTGTATGAGAAGGGAAGCTGAGCTATAGGCATAACCCACCCCCAAAAAAACTAAACCCCCACTGTGCAGAAAAGCAGGGACAGATTCCACCACATGTGGTGCCACTTGGCTGTGTTTCCCAACTGTTCAGATGATTTCTATGGCAAACCTTCCCAGTGGATGGAAGGGAACCAGAAGTGCTGTTTCCCATGTAGGCAGGGAGCAGTGGATGGGACAAGTACGGGGTGAGGGGCAGGGAGAGCAGAACTGTTCCACATACGGTGAATCTCAATGAAAAATGGGAATTGCCATGCTAATGCTGTCTGAGAAATAGGCTTGCCTGACATGGTGCGCTTCCTCCCTCTCTGCAGGCCTGTGCTACCCAGGGCTCAATTCTGGGCTAACCAGGCCCTTACACCCTTTTTCTCTCCTTCTTACAGGTCCAAAGTTTATGGCAGATGAATACTTATGGGCGAAGGCTTTAGACTGTCCTGCAGAAAACGAAGGGTCTGACTGTTTTCTTCACTTAATTTTTATGGCACTGTGAGGTGAACACTGGAAACGGAACCCACGTTTGGCAGGAATTAACCTGGTCTGGCTGCCTACACCTCGCTACTTTCTCTTAAAAGTCAGGATAAGACTGAGCAAAGATGGTTCTGGGCCAGGGAACTCAGGAATATCTCATCCAAAAGCAGAGGCACTCACACCTGAGCTCCTGAAAGTGCATGATGAACTGTTGGGTCTGGCTCCCAAAACTGAAGCTGTGAATGCTGGGAGATGGAGCAGCACTACATCTGGAGTCCACCTAGCATGGACCATGAGAGAAGGCAAAAGGGACAATGGAAGAGACTAAACTGCTAATATACAGTGGCTCCATAAATGTTGAAATCAAATACCTGGAAGCACCTTAGTCCCCCTGCTCTTCTATTATGCAATTATATTATTGCTTTATTTTGTTGTAAGCTTTGCAGAAAACTTTAGATTGTTAGGACTAGGAAAGAGCTCAGAGATCACTTAGTGGGGCAGGTCATTTTTACAGAACCAGATTCTCAGAGATACTGTGGAACTCACCCAAAGTCACACTGCTAGTGAGAGAAGGAATGATAGCTGCAGTCCTTACCTAACACCAACAACAATACTATCCCCCCTGTACAACATTGTTTGGTGGTTCTTTTATAAACTTGGTTGTTTTCATTTTCCCCCTAATAATGAGGCATTCACTTCATATTTCAGTAGCAAACATCTTAAATATCTATGTGTGGTAAACAGTTTTACAAATCTCTCCTACCGTGGAGTCATTCCAAATGGATTCGGGATAAATGATCAAATTCTGATTAAATACATCCTCTCTGGACTAAATATACAAATTCTCTGCTGGGGCTCAAGTTGGGACATGTATTAATTAGTGAATGATGCCGTTTTATCATGGATGTGTTCCCAAGCTCCCCAAACATTTTTCTACAAACAAAAATCCATGTTAATGTTATCATATTATTATTTCAAAGTAGAAAAAAAATTAGGCCACTGATTACAAATGGGCCATATGGAGGTCTGATCCTAAAGAAACTTTTAGCTGGTGTATGGGTTAGTAGTTAGCAGAAAAGATGGAGGGGCCGGAGGCCTGGTGGGAGATGTGGGTCCCCAAAGCCTGGAGTTCCATAAAGTCTCACTTAGCAGTTAATTGCCCAACAAACAAATCCTCACCTTGTTCCAATTGAGGAGCTAAGTGGGTAAAATTTACATGTAACGAAGGAAAAAAGGGAGCCACCCAGCAGGAGCCTTGTCCTTTGCCTCTGATCCAGATCAGCCTGGGTGGTTTTCTACCACTTATGTGTAAATCAGACCCTCAAGGCCATTGGGAGAGTTTAGTATAACACAGAACTGATCTCTTTCAGCCTTAGAGGTTTTGACACAATTGGGTGGGGAGGTTAAGCAAACAAAACAGTGACTGGACTGCAGAGATCTGTGATATTCTCCTACAGTCTTTAGCCAACTGTTCCAGGGAGAATACCACAGCAGCTCTGTGTTGTGACTTTTTGGTTAACCAGCTTGGTTCCTTTAGCAAGGTTGTGCCCAGAAGAGGTGGGACCCCTGCCCCAAATGATCCCTAGCAGGGACAAAGATGGGGACAAATTCACTCTAATCCCTCAAGTTTTTTCCAAGCCCTGTCTCAAATACTCAAGTGATTCAAATATTCAGGAAAGGATGACATCAAATGCACTTTTAGGGGAAAAGAGTCCCCTTCAAAGAGAACTGTGTTCTCAGAGAGTAGAAAATTAAGATGAAAAAAATGATACCAACCTAGACTCGGAGAGTAGTGGTTCAGTTACTCAGTTGGCAAATATTTATGAGTACCTACTACATATTTTGAGAGAAGCAACTGGCAGCCCACTCCCAAAACAATCAGCAATCGAAAACCTTATATTTATACCAAAGAAGCACTGACATAGTGCCAGGCATGGCACAGTGTCAAAGAGTGTTTCAGCTGTTGTATAAAGAGTCGTTATGAGTCAAACCCTACCTGACACCACCTAACAACAACTACATATTAGGCAATCATTGGGAATATATTGGTGAACAAACTAAGTGGCATTTACTGTCTAGTGGGGAAAACAAACAACATAGAATTAAACATAAAAATAAATGTGCAATATATAGTTTGAGTAGGCTGGACTTTGCTGTGATAACCAAGAAACCAAACTTTCAGCAGCTCAGCATGAGTATTTTAAGTGGCCATGAGGCAGATCTCCTCCATCTGTAGCTACACTATCTGGAACATGTGGCCTTCACATCTTCAGATAAGAGAGAGTTGAGGCATGCTTTTAAGGGCCAGGCACAGAAGTGATTTATATCACTTCTGCTTCATCTCACTGGACACATCCCAAGTATCTCCTGGCTTCTAGAGAAACTAAAAAAATACAGAAAAACACATGAGTGTTTGTTGAGCACTGATAGTCCCTGATACACGTGATTGCTGATTCTGGGATAGCTCAAGTGGTAGAACCCTAACCTTCTTCAAGAATTGACCTGTGGCTGGGCGCAGTGGCGCACGCCTGTAAACCCAGCAGCTTGGGAGGCGGGGCCAGGAGGATTGCAAGTTCGAGACCAGAGGAAGTCTGCGTAACTTAGCAAGACCCGGTCTCAAAAAGTAAAAAAAAAAAAAAAAAAAAAAAAAAGCTGGGGGTGCAGCTCAGTGGTCCAGCACTTGCAAAGCATGCAGGCGCGAGGCCCTGGGTTCAATCCCCGGTACTACAAAAAAAAAAAAAAAAATGGTTGTCTTCTAAAATCCCCCCATCCTAGCACCTCCCTCTCCCATCACTGAATACCCCACCTATTCTTTGAGTGTAGACACAATTACTGGGAACTTTGGCTCACATACACCTTCTGCTAGGCCACACCCACTGGCCCACTGATTCCCTGGTTTCCTGTCATTATTTAGATCTCCCCAAGTCATCCTCTGACCCCTCAGAAGCTGTCTGCAGTCACCTGCTAGATCCACAGATTCCCTGCAGGTGATTGCATGCAGCATGTGCTTGCTCGCCTGAATTAGATGGTCCTTTGATAAGCAATGGCCACCACTCACTTTTCCCTCCTGCACCCCAATAGAGTCATTCCTGCTTTTGGTCTTACTGTGGCCCCAGCTGAAAATAGCCCCTTCCTCAGCTTCCGCTTTTTTCTAAGGCCCTGCTGACCTCATATTGTCTGTATTAAGTTCTAAATCCTCATACTCACTATCTGATTGACCAACTGATTGATCAGCTATGATTAATTTTTTTAACTATTTCAAATTTCTTTTTACCAAAAAGGTTATAAGTGCCTTGAAGAAGTGGGGGGCGCAGGTCAGGACTCACATCACAGTTCCCACACTGCCTTCACGGGAGTCTGGGTGAGGAAGGCGCTCTCTGAGCATCCTCAGGACACTGAACCTCTTCCTGTGTGCGACTCTGGAGAGTGGACCATGCCCATGACTTTGCCCTTGACCTTGCTACAGAATATCATGGGACAAGATTGGAACAAAAACAGAAGTAATAAGCGGAAGGGAGATATGAAAAGTTGCTGCATCTGGACTTTAAAACCTGTTAGAACTGGGTTCAAATTCTGGCTTTATTATTGCTAATTGAGTGATCTGAGGTAAATTCCCTTCCTTTTCCAAGACTCACATTGCTCTTTTGAAAAATACAATAGACATTTACCTTTCCATGGTACATTGAGGATTAAAGGTCATATGTATGAAGTACCCAGTGCCCAATCGTGAGACTGTCCTGTACCTTTTTCTCGTATTCTTTATCTACTTTCAATTTGATGGTTTCTACTTGGTTCTTTTTATGTGTCTCTCTAGTCCCTAGGGTGACCATCTATTCTATTGAGTTGCTGAATTCCCTAAGGAAACCCCTCTGCCTTGTTAAGTATGCAAAATAAAGCAACCCTCCTGGAGACCACAAAGCTTTTCAATGGCTGTTTGGGACTTAGATCCAGATCCCCATGCAATCGACTGCGGCCCTCAAGCCAGGTGACATGGCCCCCAAATCAGCAACCCATGTGCAAGGAACTGCTCACACTTTTATATATAAAGTGTTTATGAAACTGGTAGATACTAAGTTGTTGATGCTTAATAAATATTCACTGAAAAAATAAACGTGGTGATCTTTTATTGAGTCCACCATCGTCGTCAAAACACCTGGGGAAAAAATAACTAGCAGAGCAGTGCTTTTCAAACTTTAATGGGCACATAAATTACCTGTAAATCTTATTAAAACTGCAAATTCGAATTCATGAGGTCTGGAGTGGGACTGAATTTCTAACAAGCTCCCAGGAGATGTCATCACTGCCAACTGAGGGAACAGACTTTGAGTAACAAGATGGTAGAGAAGCCCCAGATCACGGACTCACCCTACACCATGCCCGAGTGGTCCTCTTGTGCACTGGGGGTCCATATAGACAACATATAAATGCTTTTGCCAACTTCTCTTTAAGAAGATTGAAAGATGGTGAGTATCAGATGAAATTGTCTGTGATTCCTTCAAAAATGAAAGAGTGTGGTCATCTGCCTCTCCTTGATCCTCATTGATGCTCAGACTGTCAGTTTTTCTATAACTATGAGTTCTTTGCAGGCAGCCACCTGCAAAAAATCATGTCAGTGATTTTACATGTTCACTATCTGGTAAGGTGCTTGACATGTACTTAGTGGATTCTCAACAAATTATTTGTTGAACAGAAGTGAATTTCTCTTTGGTATATCCTAAAGTGCCTAGTGTACACAGCAGGCACTCAATAAAAGCTTGTTGACTGAATAAAGATGGAAAGAACTAATGACCATGGTGCTATATAGAGGAAAATATTGTTTCTCATCGAAATCATCGGGGTGAGATCATCTCTTAGGGCTAGATGGGCACTGAGGGAAATAACAGGGATGTTAGACCAAGTCCTTGGAAATGAGTAGGCCTCAGCTGACACTCCAAATTGGTTTGGGTACCATCTGGTACTATGATTGAAGCATTTTTCATGCTTGCTAATAAAGAACTCAGGTTGGCTTTAGGGAGTATAAGGTCAAACCAGTAGTTCTGAGGGCTGAGCACGGAACCAGCCTGCAGTGGCTGTGGAGGGAGCTGGTGACTCAGCTGCCATTTCCTCCTGCCCATCGCCAGGAATGTGCCCTATAAGACAACAAATGTGAGCTCTGGGGAGCAGCTCCAGAGCCTGGGCTTTGTGAGGAGCCCACCAGGGAGCACCTGACTGGAGGCTGGAGCTAATGAAAGGCTCCTTTCTCTGCACTTGGCTCGTAAAAGCAGCCCTGTGGCTTGAATCCATGAGCTCCCTGCAATCTCCAGCAGCAGAACAGCTCTGAGACCCGCAGGCAGGCAGGGGACAAACGAAAGGGGAATGCTGCCAAAACTGGGAACAAAAGATGGCCCGCATTGCTGGAGTTACATGGGAGGTAGCCTAGGAGTTTTGCTTTCATGAAAAAAAAAATAAAGAAAAAAAAAAGAAAAAGAAAAAGAAAAGAACGTTTGGAGTATGGGATGGAGAGGACAGACCAGAATTATTATTCTCCGTGAAGAAAGCCAGGGGAAACTCGAATGTGGCAACAAAACAGAAGCGTGCTGAAAGGGCTGCAAGTTTCGTGTAACAAGGCAGTTGGAAGTTTGTGGTCCCCTTCCTCCAGTCCTCCGAGACCCTTTCACTTAGGCCCAACAAATGTTCTTGAAGGACCATGGGAGCTTGGTGAACTCCCTCTTGTTTCCTTTTGCTTTGTTTCCTCTCTTTTCTTCTCTTCAGCTCTCTGTCCAGAGCAGGCGAAGGCAGGCGATGCTGAGAGACAAAGAGCTTGCTATGGAGCCCTGAAAATCCTTCTCAACATTTAATGAGCAATCCAAACTGAATTTCAAGGACATGTTGAGCATTCCGAAACCAAAACTCCTAAGTCCAAGATGCCCCAAAATATGACACTTTTTGAGCATCATGGGAGAACTTAAAAATTTGGGGTTTCAAATTTTCAGATTAGGGGGGACTCAACCAGAAAATTCTATGCAAACATTCCAACATTTGAAAAACTCCAAATGAAAAAAAAATATTCTGGTCCCAATTATTTTGAATATTTACAATAAATAATAGTCAGTAGCATTTTTTATTACTTACCATGGGCGAGGAACCACTCAGAGCACTTTGCCTACATTAACTCAGTTAATCACCCTCTACTCCATCCAGGGTACTACAATAACCATCATTTTAAACATGAGGAAATTCAGAAACAGGAAGGTCGAGTAGTTGCTGTGAGATCTCTCGGAGAAGAAACCACAAAACCGGGACTGGAAGCCTGTGAATCTGACTCCAGAGCTTGCCTTAAACACCTTACTCTAGCTCCTCTGAGAAGGAACGCCCCTTTTGATCATTTACCTCTGTTTTCGGCACTGAAGTCAGCTCTCAGCACATGTCCCTGAGACTCTGGGGCCACCTGCCTGACAGCCCTACTCTGGTGTCCAAGTTCCTGTGCCTGGGAGGGGAGCTGAACACTTCACACCCCCGTCTGCCTCTTTACCCACCTCACCTTGCCTCTGACTCAGCCCGAGTGCCCTATTCTCTTCCTGATAAGCCTCAGCACTAGTTTTCTGCACTGCATTTTGTTCATTGGTCATTTTTATTCTATTGTCTCAGATCTGTCTCATTATTCTTGAATTTTACGATGGTGTCTCCAGCACTGTAAACTCCTCAGAAGTACAGACCTTCCATATCTTTCATGTGTGTTTTCCCTACAGCATGACAGAGATACTGAGTGAATAAATGAACGATCAAACAAGGCTACCTTTTCCTGTATTTCCCTCTCATTCTCCTGAGCCCAGCTAGTCAGAAAGGACATAGTTCAAACTTACACAGAGACATGTTGGGATGGGTTTGGCATATGCGCAAGGAGGACAGGAGGACCTGAGGTGGTCACTAAAGTATCAGGCACTAGGGTTGACTCTAGCCATTATTTCCTGCTGAGAGGTCTCCCCATTATCTCTTAGCCTGGGGACTCTCACCTCCAGGACCCACTTGGAAAGGACATGCCACTCTGGATTTTCAGATGTGAAAATGTCACTTGTGGAGGGAAGAGAAGAAGACTCGAAGCAGTGCTCCTTGACCAGTGCCGCTACTCAGATGCTCATGCAACCCCAGGAAAACAAACTGAGCAGCATATTGTGTTATATGAATTCCTCCCACCTTGTTGGTTCTTTTCCCCTAGGTTTCAGGCATGCAGCTGGAGGTCAGAGGATGCTTCAGGGTGAATTCCAGCTCAGGGATTCCATTTTGACTTCAAGAACAGGAAGGCATCCCTGACAACTTCCCTCTGTCTTCCAATCCGCTGCTGTGTTATGGTTTGTATAGAAAATGTCCCCCATGGGCTCATGTGTTCGAACCCGTAGGCCCCAGCTGATGGCACTGTTTGGGAAACTTTTGCAGGTGGAACCTAGCTGGAAGAAGTAGGTCATTAGAGGTGGGCCTTTGAAGGTCATACCTGGCCCCCAGTTTCCATCTCTCTCTCTCCCTTTATCCCCCAACCCCCTCTCTCCCCCTCCTATCTGTCAAGAAGTGAACAATAGCCTCACCACATACTCCCACAGCCACAATGTTCTGCTCAAGCACATGGAGCCCAGTAAATAAATCTTTCTTCCTTTAAGTTGTTTTTCAGGCATTTTGGCCACAGTGAAGAAAAGTTAACTAATGCTTGACCCATTCTCAGACTTTGTACTATCCAGCCTCTCCCAACAAAGTGTGCCAAAGCAAGCATGGATTTTGAAGCCAAACAGCCGTTAGTCCAAAGCTCATTTCTGTACCTGATGAATTATGGAGTCTTGGGCATATAAATTATTTTTTCTGTGCTGCTGCTGATGAAATGGTGCAACATAGATAAGTAGTCGCTGCATGTCCAGCTCATTTACTACTGAGTGGATCAACTACATTCTCCTTTTTTCCAACCCTCCAATTTTCTTCTTTCCTTGAGTTCTTCTTTTTTCTGATCTTCTAACTGTAAGCCCTTAGAATTTCCTCTGCCTGCAGCCATGCCACTGTGATGTCTGATCCCATCAGATCTTGGAAGCTGAGCAGGGTTGGGCCTGGTTAGTATTTGGATGAGAGACCACCTGGGAACACCAGGTGCTGTAGACTTGGGAGAAGGACCTAACAAGCCACTCCCAAAAATCAATCTGCCATTGAAAACCCTATGAATAGCAGAGAAGCATTGACAATAGTGCTGGCTGTGGCACAGTGTTCCATAGTGTTGCCTTCTGTTGTACACGGGGTCACCAAGTCAGACCCAGCTCGATGGCACCCAACAACAACAGCAGCAGTGTATTTTCCTCTAATTGCTTACAACTATGTTTTCAAAATTCTGAAGCTCAATTCTAACTCCAAGTTGAAAGAAAAGGGAAATAGAAAAAGTTATAAAGGTATTCATCCTGGAAACTACACATGGAGAAAAACTGCATATCAGCCATGGGTTGAAAAGGAATAAAACATTATTGAGATTCTGTAAGTCTGGAGGCACCATCTGGGAATAAAACCTGTAAAGAAACAAATCAAATCAGTATTTCCTTCATTCAGAAGATACTTTCGACTCAGGAATCAGCAGCGTGGAGCAAGTCTCAGGGATGGGCCCTGGAGAAGTGCAGCGTATTAGAGAGGAGGGGAAATAAAGCCTATGGCATTCATGTCCCAAATCAATTTGCCTTTTTGAGTTTTTGCTATTTTGGCCAACCATAGGGTTCATGCAAGATTCCTCTATAGGTGCATGACTAATTTCATAGCGTGTGCTCCCCTGAATCTTACATCCATGAATATTCTTCATGAAGGCCTCCTGAGAATTTGTTTATGCTATCAGGAAATTACCTTTTTATTTCTGCTGGACTCTAATAACAGGAAAAAGAACTCCAAGAACACAAGATGGTACTGGATAAGCAAGCTAATAGAAGATATCCACACAGTTAAATTTCCTACAACACCACTATGTGTGCAGCATGAGGAATGAGAAATGTGCATATAATATAGAAGGTAGAAGGAGATTTGTGCTTAAAGGATGGTAGTTAATAAGGGAGTTTCCAGCAAAGAAAAGCTCAGTCACATCTAGGTAGAGTGAAGATCCAGAGGGGGAAGCATTATAAAAAAGGTACTTCTTGAGTTAGACTTTTAAGAGATGACTAGGATTTGTTAGGTGAAAATGGAAGGCAGAACAACCCCATTATGAGTGCCACAAAAGCCAAGCACAGGGGGAAAGTACAGTGTGTTCACTAATCTAATCTGCACCCTTTCAAAAGTTGTAGAGGAAGGACTGCAAAATCAGATGCCGATTAGAATGACATGTGGATTGGATTCACTGTTGAGAGCTTCCAACCGTGAATCCAATCTGCATGTGATTCTGATCTGCACTTGATTTTGTAGCTCTCTAAAACCGTTGAAAGGGTAAGGATTAGATTTGAGAATACACAGTGCGTCAAAAAGAATGAGTAATTCAACATAGAAAGAGACAGAAAATATGTAAGGGAATGACATATGCAAGAATGGAAAAGGCCAGAGGAAGGGGCAGGGGAATATGGCATTTCAGATTAAGGAATGTCAGCAATGGGAACCCATGGAGCTGATGATGTGCTGAAGACAACCTAAAGTCCGCTTTTACATAAGAGACTGACCTTCAGAATATTTTTGCTGTCACTGATATTCTCACAAAGACATTAAACATTCTACCCTTTCCACCGAAAGGCTTCATTTCTCCTCTCCATGTCACATTGGGTAGGTGAATCACTGGTATCAAAGTTGGAAGGGAACTCAGAATTATTTCATTCATGTTCTCATTTTATTGGTAAGAAAATTGAGACTTAGGAAGCTCTACAAGGCTCTCAGCCTGCAGAGGCCACCCATCTCGACTCACACTCCAGGACTTTTTCCCCCTGACCAAGATGCTTCCTGGGATGAAATGACTTTTTCATTTTTCTTTTTCCACTGCAGGGCTAGCTTTCTCATTAGCATTGTTAATGTACTTTGGAAACATGCCTGTTCTGCAATAGAGTAATGGCTTTTCTAAGCAGCAACTTCCTTTAAACCACTTTCCTTTAAAGAGCAAAATGTCTTCTTGGCTCCCTTCCAAAGATTCTTGGAATATTTGACCTAGTGTTATGAATGCTAGAATAGAATAAAGAAGGGTGAACCACTAATAAAACACTGATAATTGAATGGAATCACCTTCTGTAGAAGTCTTTGAAAATAAGCTAGTTGATGCCAACCTAGGCTTTCTTGAGGTAGATTAGTAATATGGAAATAAATGTCATTGGTACTTTTAAATTAAAACTATTTTTGTCTGAAATATTATCCTGGAATTAACCCAAATCTTAAAAAAATTGTAGAATCTCAACATGATTGAACTCATATACAACAGTATATCATAGCCATTATAAACCAATTCAAGAAATGTACTCATTAATTTTCTATTGTTGTGTACCAAGTTACCATACACTTAATGACTTAACACACATTTATTATCTGAAAGATATGAAGATGGAGTTAACTGAGTTCTCTGCTCACTGTTTCACAAGGCAAGATCAAGGTGTTGGTAGGGCCACATTCTCATCTGGAGCTCAGGACTCTTCCAACCTCAGGTTGTTGCCAGCAGATTTCAGTTACTTAGGTCCCTACTCTCCTATTGGCTATCAGTCTGGGACTTCTCTCAGCTTGTAGGGACTGACCTCAGATCCTAGCCATGTGGCCCACTCCAGTTAGTTCACTACACAGCTCTTCCTTTCCTGCAGCCCTAGAGGGAAGCTGACTGTCCTCTCCTTTAAGAGCTCCCTTGACTAGGTCAGACCCACAAATGTAATATCCCATGTCATTAACTCAAGCTACCCAATAATAGACTTTAGTTTTATTAGTACAGTGACATCTCACCTTATTTACAGGTCTCATTCCCACTCAGAGGGAGGAGTCAATACAGAGCATGTGCCCCACAGAGCAGGAGTCTTTGGGGCCATCTTGGAATCCTGCTACTACAATGTGTACATATCTTAGCTGTCCTTCCAGTCCACAAGCCCCTTTGGGACATGGATCAAAACTGAATTAATGAAACAAGTAATTAAAATGAACTTCCCCAGCCTTTTAAATGTCTTTAGTTTATTAGTGGATGGCCAACCATACCAAGAGGTTATATATGATCAGGAGCCAATAATACTGAAGGAAGAAGTGGAAGCTTCCTTGAAGGAATTTGTGAAATACAAGGCTCCAGGAGTTGACACAATACCAACAGAGATGTTTCAACAAACAGATGCAGCACTGGAGGTGCTAACTTGTTTATGCCAAGAGATCTGAAAAACAGCTACCTGGCCAACCGATTAGACAAGGTACATATTTGTGCCTATTCCCAAGAAAGGGGATCCAACCAAATGAGGAAATTATTGAGCATATCATTAATATCTCATGCAAGTAAAATGTTGCCAAAAATCATTCAAAAGTGACTGCAGGAGTATATTAACAGGGAACTGCTGCAAAATCAAGCTGGAGTCAGAAGAAGGTGTGGAACCAGGGACATCATTGCTGATGTCAGATGGATATTAGCCAAAAGCCAAGAATACCAAAAAGATGTGTATGTTTTATTGACTATGCAAAGACATCTGACTGTGTGGATCACAACAAATCATGGATAAAATTGCAAAGAATGGGACTACCAAAGCACTTAATTGTACTCATGAGGAATCTGAACATGGACCAGGAGTTGGTCGTTCAAACAGAACAAGGAAACATTGCCTGGTTTAAAGTCAGGAAAAATGTTCATCAGGGCTTTTTACCATACTTCTTCAATCTCTATGCTGCACAGATAATTCCAGAAGCTGTATTTTATGCAGAAGAATGTGGCATCAAGACTGGAGGAAGACTCATTAACAACCTGAATTATGGAGATGACATGACTTTCCTTGCTGAAATTGAAGAAGACTTTAAACTTACTGATGAAAATTTAAAAATATAGCCTTCAGTATGGATCGCCCTTCATCATCAAGAAGACAGAAACCCTTGCATCTAGGTCAGTGAGCAACTTCATAATAAATGGAGAAAAGATTGAGGTGGTCCAAGATTCTGCTTTACTTGATCCTACAATCAACACCCATGGAAGCAGCAGACAAGAAATCAAAAGACTCATTCCTTTGGAAAAAGCTGTTCCAAAAGACATCTTTAAAGTGTGGAAAAGTAAAGATGTCATATTGAAGAAGAAGGTGTACCTGACTCATGCCATGATATTTTTAGTTGCATCATATGTTTGTGAAAGCTAGACATTGAATAAGGGAGACAGGAAGGTTTTCAATGGCTAATTGTTTTGGAAGTGGGCTTCTAGGTCCCTCTCCTTATTCTTAGTCTGGAAGCTCACCTGAAACCTGTCCACCATGGGTAGCCCTTCTGGTATCTGAGATACCATACTAGTGGTATATCTTTTAGCACCAAAGCAACACACAAGCCCCCACAGCACATCAAGGTGACAGTCATGTGGGGGGAGCCTATTCACTAACAAGTATTTATTGGATATCAATCTTGTGTGCACTGAGCAATGTGCTTGACTTCATGGGGGACAAAGGACACTAGCTATCATCTTTTTTCTCAAGGAACTCAAATATAATGGGGAAGAAAGCACTAAGATACATGAAACAATGGAGTTTAGCTCACTTGGTAGAGCTGAGGACCTGGATTCAAACCCAAGCACTGCAAAAATGGGAGAAGGATGTGGCAGTCCACTCCTAAAGCAATCCTAAAATAATCAGCCATGGAAAACCCTATGAGGGTCGCTATGAGTTGGACCTGACCTGGCGGCACCTACCACCACCACCACCACCACCAAAGTATTTTCTTAGTAATTCAGAAAATAGTAAGCAAAAACACGCAAGTGTTTGAAGCGGAAGCAATAGGCAGAGAGGGAAAATTTGCCCCTTATGCAGCCAGCCTACAAGGGGTGCAAACACTCAACAATGAACATCACCTGACTGATCACACTGCCTATTCCCCAGTGAAACATGTTCCAGGCATGGTGATCAGCATCATATTTCACTTAATTGGGGAGGGGAAAAAAAAAACTGCACAAAGATGTGGTTTATTTAAGGCCACAACTACATGAGACCAAAGCAATGGATCATTGCAATCAGTCCCATCAAAAGCATCAGTCAAGTTAAGAAAGCAAATAAATCAATAAATGATTTAACAATGCTGACAAAACTCATGAATTATTTGAGATGTTTGCTCTCCTTTGGTGATTTTTTTTTTTTGCATTGTGTAAAGAAAGAGGTCCTTGATATATATGAAAACTCCACTTACTCTCTTTATCATGTAAAACATCATTTTCCTTCCTCCCTTTATACACAGCATAACTTTTCTCCAACTTTTGTTAGACAAAATAACAATAGAAATGACTCAATGATCTTTCTAATTTTCTAAGCTCTTTCAACCTCTGTAGACCCTACTTTAATGCAAATCAAACTTGCATGGATTGTACATTACCTACCGAAAAATAATTTCAATTAGAAATTTAATTACACTGTCTTCAGGAAATGGAAACGACAGTTTCTTTGAATTTTATACATTATGGAAACCTCCAAAGTGCTATAAATCTGCTAATTGATTTCTGTACCTGTTATGTTTGATTAGGTGTATTTTATTGTCTTCTTGGTTTTAATTAACCCTGAGCTTGTCAAAATGCTTCCAACGACAAAGGATATATGATGAAGTGTGATAAACTCTATTAACAGAGGCTGACTTTTGTCAGTAATTGCTCTCATGCACAAGAGTTATTAGAAATTAGCACACAGAAAAAAAGAAACTATACTTTTAGTAACACTATTTATTGGCAGCCATAAATCTGTGGATTGCCCCCAATGTGCTAGTGATAAGCCAATGTGATTGACCACAGAGTCCTACAGCAGATCAATCACTCACTAGATGTCATATAAATATGAAGAGTGACAACACAGGAAGAATTATGAAGTCTGAATGATAAGAGCAAAAATTATACCAACACCCCTAACTCTTCAAATGAAGGAACTAGACACAGAGAATGGACATTGACAGTCAGGCCAAGCTGCTACTGCTGAGGCTGACCCCAAAGAGTTGCTTAATAGATGTTTGTGCCATTGATGTGAGAGGAAGTTAATCAGCTAATCGATGGATTTCCCCAGGTGATTAGCAGAGTTTTTCATTCCAAAATCATTGCAACCATGACTTTCCACCCAGGTGGTCAATATAGCTCTTTCTGTTGAAAAAGGAAAGAGAAACATTTGTATTCCATTGTCTGAAAACCCTATGAGGGCTGCTATGAGTCAGACCTAACGGAACAACACCTAGCAACAATAGTATCTACTGTTTTTAGAAACAGAAAAGGGAAAAGAGTTGACTCATTTGTCTAAACATTAGGGTTAACTCTTGTTAATTCCTTGTAGTCCAATACCAGCAACATTTTGTTTTTAATCTTTTAATCTTTTAATCTTTAAGACATTGGTCAAACCTTTCATCTAGAAAAATATCATGCGAAAATTCCTTCTACACCAATACTGTATCAGAACCCTGATCACACACATGTGTGACATAATTCATTAAAATCAGGTGACTTTGCCCAATCAGGTTAGACAAATATAGATCCATACTATAGCAGGTAAGGAAATAAGTAGATGAATAGAATGTTTTAGCAGGAGGAAATAGTTGGAATTTTGTAGTCAAAGAAAAGCATATATATAATGCTCAAAAATAATTGCAGGTACTTATTAAGTATCTGTTTAATAAATAAATTGCAGGTGTTGAGAAAGAGAAATACACCAAAAGTTGAGTAAAAAAATCATTTTAGCATTTTAAGACATGAGAAAAAGTGAATAAATACTAACTTTCTTCAATTAACATGAAAATTTAAAACACTAAATTGAACATAAAGTAGAATGGAAAGATTAAAATTAGGTATATGTGTTGTTTCTGTGAATAGGCGGATCTGTCTTATTAAAATAGAAACCGAGCCTTTCTGGGTTAACAAAACTCAGCTATGTATTGTTTATCATCTTGATGTTCAAATGCTTGTGGAACCAGCCACATCAGCATCACCTGGAGCCTGGTAGAAATACAAAATCTTAGGTCTCACCCCAGACCCACTGAACAGAAAGTGTACTTTAATAAGATCCCAGGTGATTCATATGCACATTAAAATTTAACAAGCATCATTTTACAGGGGATATTTAAAACAATTTTGTTAAAGAACATTGAAAATATAGAGGTAGACAAAGAGGTACCACACAAATGCCAACAAACACAAAAAGTTAGTGTCAGTATTAATATCAGAAAAGGTAGTGTTGAAAGGTAGTAAGGAAGCAAAGGGTGAAATAGTTTTTGATTTTAGAAAGTCCAATTTGTTATTTTCTATTTGACCTCTAGTTTGCAAAAACAGACTATTCATAATCCGTGGTTCATGATAATTTCTCATGAATGGTTCATTTACAGTCCAATATATTTAATTAATTGGCTATTCCATTCACTATCTTTAATTATATTGTAAACATCTGAGATACCCTACTCAAAACAACTAATAAAAGAATAACACCAAGCTACATCTAAACATACCAGCCCTCTCCTTTCCCTTCCCCTCCCTCACCACCTGGTATCAATGTCACTCTACGTCCTATATTTACCAAACACTTGCTTTCTTTTTATATAATATCCTTACATCTGTATATTCTTAAATATCTCTCTACCCCTCTAACACACACACACACACACACACACACACACAAACACACACACACACACACACACATATGCTCGCGCTCTTAACATTATACAAAATATTTCCATGCATAAAATCTTTGGGATTGACTTGTTCATTGATATCCCATGGCTAAGAGGCACCCATTTTCCTGTGCATCACTGGAGCTCCATTCTGAGTGCAGTAAAATATTCCATGGAGCCATAGTTCACCCTCCATTTTCCCATTCATGAACTTTTGAGGTTTTATAGTACTTTGTTTTCATTAGCCAGTGCTATTATAAACAATCCTTGTACACATCTCTTGCTATAGATATGACAAGAATGTCTCGTTGGTATCTAGCCATGGAGGACATGTGATTATTTAACATTAGAAGATGATGTCAAACTGATTTTCAAAATCTGAGGCACTACATAAGAGATGCTTCCTGCCCACATCCTCTCTCAAAATATTGTAGACTTTTTTTAAGTTCTATCAAATGGGTATAAAATGTTAGGTCAGTGTGGTCTTGATTTGCATTTGCCTAATCCTAATGATAATGATGGCAAACATCTCTCCATATGTGTATTGATGCTATGAATACTTTCTATTGAAATGTGTAATTATAACTTTTATTTAGTTTTCTATTGCTTATTTGTACAAAAAGCACGTATTTAAATAGATCTGGTGGAGCAAAGAATGCAACAGCAGGAGAATAGTGTGACAAATCAACAAATTAAGTTTCACACAATACTTATGTATGAATGTAGGCATGTGTATATGTATACAGATGTACATGTGTGTTTGCTCGTGTGTGTGTGGGGGGAGAGAGAGCAAAATTTACATCTTTTAAAAAGTGAACAGAAATTTATTTCATATGTCCCTGGAATATTTACAAAAGTCTACCATATAACTTCCATAAGACAAATTTTAGTAATTCAGGAAATATTTTGTAGAGTACATTTATTTCAATACATTTATAAGCAACAAAAAGATGGTATAAAATCTTAATTCATTAGAAATTAAGAAAACTACTCCTACAAAACCACTGACTGCAAAGGAAGTCAAAAATGAAATGACAATCTCTAGAAATGAATTAAGAGTATGCTTCATACTATAACTTATAAGAAATAAGGCACCTGTGACCCCAGTGACCCGGGAGGCTAAGGTAGCAAGATTGTGCATTCGAGGCCTGGGGCAGCCTGTGCAACTTAGTGAGAGCCTGTCTCAAAATTAAAAATAAAAGAAGAAGAGGGACTGGAGTTGCAGTTCAGTAGTTGAGCACTTTTATAGCATATGCAAGGCCCTGGATTCAACCCACTCATTCTAAAAAAGAAAGGAAAAGGAAAAAAAAAAAGAAAATAGAAACTAAATCTCTATTTCAGAGGAATATTATAAATGTTGCTTAAATATTTATCTAAAATGTACAAAAAATAAAAATAAGAACAAATTCTAAAAACAAAAGAACTGTGTTTTAAGAACTTAGAAAAGATTTAAAGACTAATAGGAAAAGATTTAAAGACTAGTAGGAGAGAATAAAGATAAGTGCCACAATTAATCAGAATCAAAATTGTGAAATGAATTCCAAAATCTGTTCAGTTGAAAGAACTATTAAAACAAAACAAAAACAAACCCAAACAACAACAACAACAACAACAAAAACAGGCTCCTCACAATCTTCTTTAGGAAGTAAAGAGAAAGTAAAAATGTAAAAATTAGAAAAAGAAAAGAAGATCTAACCATGGATAAAGAAGAGATTTTAAAAATCGGAAAAGAATATAAACGCAACTTCATGGCCACATTTGAAAGTCTACAGGAAACAATTTATTAATAAAATACAAATAAATATAAAAGACAGAAGAAATACAAGATATGAATTGCTCAGACTTGGTGGAAGAATTTAGAAAATGATTAAAAGTCTTACTATGCATATACAGTCTCATTTAAACTATTTTAAATAATAGAAAAACATGGAAAATTCTATGCTTTCTCTTACTAAACTTTAAAATTTTATGAAGGAAACGTTCCATTTGGGGAGAAAACAAATGAACATCATCAACGATAACCAAAGGCTAAACAAATTAAAGCCAACAGACACAGAAACTACTTATTTCAGAGGGTAAAAAGATATGGATTTCTCCTTTTAACATTAAATATTAAAAGATAATAGAATAATAATTATTGAGGTTAGGGAAAATAGCTATGACTCAAGTATTACATATCAATGAATTTACTCAAATGCTAAAAGTTATAAATATGTAAAGATTAAGAAAAGATATTTATGCACCAATCACGAAAATATTTACTTCAAGGTTTTATTCTTACAAATGTGGTTAAGACAAAAGGAATTTTTGGACAATATGACATATAACAATTAGAAAAATCTAGGTGAAATAGACATATTTCTAGGTAAGTCTACATCATCAAAATCTATTCCAAGTGAAATAGGAAATATGAATAGATCAACACAATATTACAAACCTCCAAGATTTATATTAGAAAAGGTATAAGCAAGGTAGAAATTACAGAACCATCTCATTTGTGAAATTTGATACAAAAAAATCCAAATAAAACACTAGCAGAGAGTCACATGGTTCTCTAAGATTAACTATGACCAAAATGAGTTCATTCCAAAAAGGTTAGGTAGGATCAAAAGTAGCCATAAACGAGCCAAGTCCTGTGGCACATGCCTATATTCCCAGCAACTCAGGAGGCCTAGGCAGGAGGATTGCAGGTTCGAGGATAGAGAAAGCCTGGGCAACTAAGTGAGACCCTGTCTCAAAATGCAGACTAGGAAAGGAGGTAGGAGGGCAGCTCAGTAATAGAGCACTTGTCCAGCATATGCAAAGTCCTGGGTTCCATCCCTAGCACTGAAAGAAAAAAAGCAGCAATAAATTCTATTACTTGTGTTATTTTTATGAAATGCTTTTAAAACTATCATTTGCTGAGTTTTCATCTTTAATCTGTTTATGTTATTTAAAAGAGAAAACAAACAATCATAAAACAATGTATTTCATAAAAGTAAACAACAATTCATAATTAAATTCTAAGAAAATAGAAATAGAATTAAAAAGCCTATGAACAATAAAGAGCATGAAATAGAAATCAAACAAAATTACATGGACAGTGGATATATTTCTGTAAAGACGAAAATGAAAGAAATGGTTAGTCACCATTAAGCAGTATTCTGAAATTTATGGCTAATAAAACAAAAAGATATACCTGTGTACGTATGCATATGTGTGTACATATACCCATAAAAAAATGCAAGTATTAAAATGATTAAGAGAATTTAGTAACAGACAATGTACAAGATTAATAGTAAACAACTTTCTTTGATACTAACAAATCAGACAAAAGCCATATTTTAAAAGAATATCCCATTCATACACATCAGCAGAAGAATAAAGTCTTCAGAAATAAACTTGTAAGGAAAGGTGCAAGACTAAGGAAAAACAGAACTCAAGAACTCATATAATATTTTCATAATTTTGATATTTATGCTTAGTTCCTTTGGCATGTATTTTTATGTAAAGTACAAGACAGGAATCTAGCCTTTGCCTTTTCAAAACGTGTAAACAGATGCCAGTGTCCATATTACCCACTCCTTATCATTTTGAGACATTAGATTTGTGATGTCATAAATTCATAATTATTTGAATATTTTTCTAAGTAATTTCTGCAATGTCACTACTTTATTTGCATATTTCTGAACTGATGGTATATTTATTTTTAAGAGAAAAAAATACTTTCTGGAGGATTCTAACCTACTAGCTTATAACCCTATTATGAAACATAAAGGATAAATGATTAGGATATTGTTAAACAGACTTCAGAAATTTGGAGCAGGTGGTCTTTTTCCATTTGAGAAATCCTGTGTGTATGCACCTGAAAAAGTGGATTCCTTCACTGTCAGCATGCCTCCCCCTCCCCTGCCACCTCCTTTTTGAAACTGTTATTAAATACAATGAGAAGTTGATCTTAACAGAAAGTTCCCACCTTCTGTGTTCACTGACCTAGTTTGGAGCCCAGCAAGTTGTTGTTCAGCTTTTAAGAAACTGGTGACTCTCTCTAGAGGGTTTTAAAATACCAGGGCCAGGTGCTGCATTCCCACAAAGGCACGGCTCAGCATTTCTAGGCTATTTCAGCCCTTCCCCAGGCTGAAGCTAGCAGTTCTGTCAGTCTGTCCCCAAGGTGGCCAGTAGTCCCACCAGGAAAGAAGAGTCTTGCTTATTTAATTTTGATTTGCTTTAGAAAGCATATACACACAAATTTTAGTAAGTGCCTCTGAGACCTCATCTGTTAACCTCGTAACTATTTTATTGTGCAAATACGTTTGAATATCATCTTTCCTGTTTCCAAGGAGATGGAACTGAACCTACACACAAAGTACATGTGGTTCAGAAAGGCTTTCTTTTATGATTCAAATTAGAACTTTTTCTACTTTAGCCAATGATGTTCAATATATTCCTAGGAGAAGGAGGTAAAACTTGGCAATCTGAAAAGTTAACAAGTTCAAAACTCAACCAAGTTAGAATAGATTTATTTACTTAGGATTGATTGATTAATTGGTTTACTGTGCTAGAAATCGAACCCAAGGCCTCATACATGTTAGGCAAGAGCTCAATCGCCAAACTACATCCTCAGCCCAGAGTGAAGTTAAAAGCACAGAATAATGCACAATTTCACGGTTGGGACTTTAAAATATATCACTGTTCAATATGTCATTATGTTATCCTAATTCCCTTTTTGCCTGCTGTCATACCATTGTGGTGTCCAATCCTATCAGATCTTGGAAGCTAAGTAGTGTTGGGCCTGGTTAGTACTTGGATGAGAGACTACCTGGGAACACCAAGTGCTGTAGGCTTGGGAGAAGGACCCGGCAACCCACTCCCAAAAAACAATCAGCCATTGGAAACCCTATGAATAGTAGAGAAACAGACGATAATGTTTCACCTGTTGTACATAGGGTCACTATGAGTTGGACCCGACTTGACAGCACCTAACAACAACAATGCCCTTTTAGACACACCTTTGGGTCTTTATTTCAAGGTGCTCAATATATAAGAAGGATTATGTGAATTGTACATGGGTTTTGTTCTTAGTAACTAAATTTAGTTTTTTTCCAGAACAACTTTTCAAGGAATAGTTGGATTGACCACCAATAATTTTTAGGAGGAAGAGGGAAGGGATCACCAATGTACTTTTGGCCAAGTTTCAGTTTTATAGAATAGGATTGGCCAATATTGCAGATTTTCTACCTTAGATGATCCAGGATCTTAACCTTTTGAGGGATGCTAGAACCCCAAGGCCTGCAGCTGTAGCCCTGTGGCATCCGATCCCGTCAGATCTTGGAAGCTAAGCAGGGTCGGGCCTGGTTAGTACCTGGATGGGAGACCGCCTGGGAACACCAGAAGCTGTAGGCTTGGGAGAAGGACCTGGCAACCCCCTCCCAAAAATCAATCTGCCATTGAAAACCCTATGAACAGCAGAGAAGCACTGACA
>VMDO01013151.1:45179-59542 GCA_007922755.1 Pedetes capensis | reverse complement strand
CAGAGTCATTATACAAGAAAGAACTGGTAGATGACCAACCATTCCAACAGGTTGCATATGAAGAGGAACCAGTGGTATTGAAGGATGAAGTGGAAGCTGCCTTGAAAGAACTGGCGAAGCACAAGGCTCCAGGAATTGATGGGATACCAATAGAGATGTTTCAACAAACAGATGCAGCACTGGAGGTGTTAACATGTTTGTGCCAACAGGTTTGGAAAACAGCTACTGGGTCAACTGACTGGAAGAGATCCATATTTGTGCCTATTCCCAAAAAAGGGGATCCAACTGAATGTGCAAACTATCGGACAATATCATTAATATCAAACACCAGCAAAATTCTACTAAAGATCATTCAGAAGCAACTACAGCAGTATATAGACAGGGAATTACCGGGAAATCAAGCAGGATTCAGAAGAGGGCGGGGAACCAGGGACGTCATTGCTGATGTCAGGTGGATATTAGCTGAAAGCAGAGAATATCAAAAAGATGTCTATCTATGTTTTATTGACTGTGCAAAAGCATTTGATTGTGTGGATCATAACAAATTATGGATAACACTTCAGAAATTGGGAATACCAGAACACCTAACTGTGCTCATGAGACATCTGTACATGAACCAGGAGGCAGTTGTTCGAATAGAACAAGGAAACACTGCCTGGTTTAAAGTTGAGAAAGGTGTGGCCAGGGCTGTATACTTTCACCCTATCTCTTCAATTTATATGCTGAGCAAATAATCCGAGAAGCTGGACTTTATGAGGAAGAACGCGGCATCAAGATTGGAGGAAGACTCATTAACAACCTGCATTATGCAGATGACAGAACTCTGCTTGCTGAAAATGAAGAGGATTTAAAACATTTACTGATGAAGATCAAAGATCATAGCCTTCAACATGGGTTATGACTAAACATTAACAAAACAAAAATCCTTACGACTGGTTCAGCACGCAACTTCACAATAAATGGAGAAAAGATTGAGGTTGTCCAAGATTTTGCTTTGCCTGGCTCTATAATCAACACCTGTGGAAGCAGCAGTCAAGAAATCAAAAGATGCATTTCTCTAGGAAAAGCTGTGGCAAAAGATCTCTTTAGAGTATTGAAAAGCAAAGATGTCACATTGAAGACGAAGGTGCGTCTGATTCATACCATGGTATTTTCAGTGGCATCATATGGTTGTGAAAGCTGGACTTTGAACAAGAGAGACAGAAAAAGAATTGATGCTTTTGAACTGTGGTGCTGGAGACGTCTATTGAATATACCATGGAGTGCCAAAAGAACCAACAGATCTGTCCTAGAAGAAGTGCCACCAGAGTGCTCCTTGGAAGCAAGAATGGCCAGACTGTGTCTTACATATTTTGGACATGTAATCAGGAGAGATCAATCCCTGGAGAAGGACATCATGTTTAGGAGAGTGGCAGGTCAATGCAAAAGAGGAAAACCCTCCACCAGATGGATTGACACAATGTCTGCAACAATGGGCTTAAACATAAATAAGATTGTTTGCCTGGCACAGAATCGGGAAGTGTTTTGATCTGCTGTACATAGGATCGCTATGAGTCAGACTCGACTTGACGGCACCTAACAACAACACACACACACACATGTATACATATATATATGTGTGTGTATATATATATATATATATATATATGCACATATATATAAAATCTCTTTTATTTGCCACTAAGGATTTTATGTATAGGATCTTATTAATCCCCAAACTATTCTAGTGGGTAGGCTGAATGGTGGGGAGAGCCAGAAGTGCAGACATACATAAGACAGGATGAAAGAGCAGGTGCATTTACCCAACCTTTGATCTACTTAATGACAGCTGTGGCCTGAAGAGGGATGCTTCTCAAGTCCCTGGCAATTTTTTGATCCTTGGTAGAGACAGCAACAGCTGGGGTTTAACTCACTTGGTGAAATACTTCTCTGCGCCCTTTGGGGCCCTGGGTTCAATCCCCAGGACTGCAAAATTGAGAGAAGGACATAGCATCCCACTCCCAAAACAATCTAGAAAACAATCAGGCACTGAACACTCTAAGAAGAGCAGAGAAGCACTGACATAGTGCCTGGCATGACACAGTGTCAGGGAGTCTTTGTTCTGTCGTACATAGGGTCACTATGAGTCAGACCCTACTTGACGACACCTAACGAGAACAAGAAGAGCAACAATAGACACAGAATAGGGTCACAGGAAACAGAGATGCCTATATGAGGGACAAGGAGACCTATTCACTTAATCCGTATAAATCAGACCTTGGGGTATTGTTCAGTCTCTATGTTTGAAAGAGCAAGAATTTTGGGTTGGATTTTTGTTTTTGGTCTAACTGAATTTTTATTGTAGGAGAACTAGAACTATAATTTGGAATTTGCTAACATTTCTGAAATAATCTCTATTTTCCTATTAAGCAGAACAAAGTTCTAATTATTAATATATTAACTTCATTTAGCTCTCTTAGTGGTCTTTAAGATCCTATTGTTATCTTTATTTTATATCTATGAATCTAACAAGGAAATAGGTACTTTATGATCCCAGTGTCACTTATAAGGAAACAGTGGTGCAGAAAAAAATATAACTTACCTAAAGTTAGAGGAAGAACATGAACAGAACAAGGGTTTGTGTTGAGGAAGTCCATCTCCAGAGACAGCATATATACCCACAACTCTGCAAACCACATTTGCTCATAAATGATCTCACAGTCTGTCTTAGGTTTTAATATGTAACTAGTGAGGGGAGTCATTGAGTGGGATCTTGGAGCCCAACGCACAAGTCTCTTGCAATCATCCTTGGTGTTATCATATCATTGTGGGACATGTGGAATGCGAGTGCTGGATGTGTGCTACTGTGGGAGGAAGCAGCAGCACCTGTCAAAAAAGCTGGCGCATGTTTCAGGAGGGGCAGATCATTCTACGTGCCGGGAGCTGAGGAGTGAGATCACAATAGGAAGTTGTGGGCTCAGTTTGAATGAACATCTTGGAATCACATCTTCCTTCAGGCAGAAAAAGCCCTGAGCAAAACCACTCAGAGAAACTACTTTTCCACTTTCTGGAGGCAAAGACAAGTGTACACTAGGAAAAGGTGTAGAACACCAAGTGTGGTATTTATATTATTTTATCGACTGTGCTTAACTTGTCAGATCATGGCTGAAGGCTCAGAACAAAAGTTCTGAGTTAGGTGCTGTCGAGTCAGTGTCCAACTCATAGCGACCCTACATACAACAGGTGAAACACTGTTGTCAGTGCTTCTCTGCTATTCATAGGGTTTTCCTTGTAGGTTACCATTTGAATTGCTGAGATATTTTTACCAAGAAAGAAAAGAAAAGCCAAAAGATAGGATGAGAAATGGCAATTCCAGGTAAGGGCTCTGGGCTTTTTGCTTTGTTTGTTTTTAACTGAACCATTGAATAGAGGGCCTCAAGGGGGCAAGTTTATTCTGACTGGAGGAGAAAAGTTCCTGAAAACAGTGAGGCAGCAAACTACCTAGGAGACATTTACCTTACAAATTGGCAAACAGGGAATTGGGCATAGTCACAGTAAATATGGACTATCAAGGAAACCAATGAAAGTCAGGAGCAGAGAACAACTGTCCTCTGAAAGCAACGCATCGGCCCACACAAAGTGTGGTGTAAGGTGATAAAGTCTCTTGTATTAGCAAATATACCCAAATTACAAACTTTAAGTCATTTTTTCACCTCCAAAACAGAATCCATGAGTTAATCTCATGGTTAAAAATATGCCAGAGGTCCCATGCTGAATTGCTATCATGACTGGTGTCCATTTTTTTAATGTCCTTAATATAATTATGCCTGCAGCCTTAGCCCTTTGGCATCTGATCCTATCAGATCTCAGAAGGTAAGCAGGGTCAGCCTGGTTAATACTGGGATGGGAGACCACCTGGGAACACCAGTTGCTGTAGGCTTGGGAGATGGACTCAGCAACCTACTCCCTAAAATCAATCTGCCATTGAAAACCCTACGAACAGCAGAGAAGCACTGACAATAGTGTTTCACCTGTTGTATATAGGGTTGCCATGAGTCGGATACTGACTTGACAGCACCTAACAACAATAACAACAACAACAACAACAACAACAATACAATTATGGTATTTATTTATTTATTTATTTAGGGCAGATACAATTTTTTGGAAAGAGTTTTAAAAATCATAGAATTAGGTCTGATGAAGAGAGATGCTCTAAATTGTCACCTTGCTCAAGAATCAACTAAAAATTATAATTATAAAGAACAAGATAGGTGTCATTGGTCAAATCATGTACTACTCTAAAGGCTCTTTTGTGGTAAGCCCTGTCTGAGGGTCTGGCCATGTATTTTCTGGATTCCCCATAGCACCTCACTTTGGAAACTCAGTCTACTTTAGGCTGTCAAACAGGTCTTAACACTTCAGCCTGCATGAATTTTCACTTATTGGTCACCAGGCCTCACCCTGATACCTTCCCATTTTAGTCTGGTAAATCTTTCTCTCTTAGCAATTGTTCGCCTATTATATCTGTAATGGTTTGAAGGGGTTTCTCCCTCTGAAACTCATGCTGGAATTTAATCCCCATTGTAGAGATTAAGATGGGGAAACATAATCAACTATAGTGTTTACAGGTGGAATATTGGGGAGGTGATTGTTGTTGGTTGCTGTGTAGTCCGATCTGACTCATAGCAATCTTATTTACAATAGAAAAAAACACTACTCAACACTATACCATGCACGTGATCTCTTTATGTTTGAGTCCAATGTTGCAGCTACTGTGTTTCTTCTCATTTTGAGTTGTGTCACATTAGCAAAAGGAAGTCCAGGCGCTTTACTCCAATCCTGTCATTAAGATCAACTCTATTTTGAGGAAACAGCTCTTTACCAGTGATGTCTTGAATGACTTCCAGCCTTAAGGACTCATTTTCCAGCACTATATTTGACAGTGTTTCTCTCATAGGGTTTTCAATGACTAATTATTTCAGGAGTGGGCAGCCAGGTCCTTCTCCCTGGTCTGTCTTAGTTTGGAAGTTTAACTGAAACCTGTCTACCATGCGTGGCCCTGCTGGTATCTGAAATACAGGTGACATAGCTTTCAGCATCCCAGCAATTCACAAGCCCCCACAGCAAGACAAGCTGACAGACACACAGGGGTTGGGAAGTGATTATTGTTGTTAGGTGCCATCAAATTGCATCCAACTCATAGCAATCACAAAATAGTACCCAACACTGTGTCATGCACATGATCTTTTTATATTTGAGCCCAGAGTTGCAGCCACTACGTTTCTTCTCATTTTAAGTCATGCCACATCAGCAAAAAAGAGGTCTCAAAGGCTTTACTCTATTCCCGTCATTAGGGTCACTTCTTTGAGGAGGCAGCTCTTCCCCAGTCGTTTCTTGAATACCTTCCAGCCTGGGGAGAGGTGCTTACGATTAATAAAATAATCTGGGTTAGACCCCCATAACTGAATCTTGCTGGCTTAAAAGAAGAGCGACAGAGACCAGAAGAGACACCTGCATGCTCCGTCTCTCACCAAGTGAGACACACCTTGGGATTCTGCCAGCAAGGCTGTGATCAGATGAAGACCCCCAACCTTCTACCTCCAAAACCATGAGTCAAAATAAATCTTTTTTCTTTAAAACTAACAAATCTAGGGTATTGCATTATTAGCAACAGAAAGCAGACTAAGACCTTGCATGAATCTATCTCTAACTCTAAACCTCAGTCTACCTTCCTCTTCCCTTTTTCAGTAGGCCAGATAGGCCTTTTGTTTGTTTTATTTTATTTGTTTTTGTTTTTGTTTCTTGCTCTTTAGCCTGGCTAGCCTCATATGTGCCATGCTATTTTATTTGCTTTTGTTTTTGTTTCTTGCTCTTTAGCCTGGCAGCCTCATATGTGCCATGCTCTTACTTCTGCCTGCTGAACACCGGGATGGCAGGTGCACATGGGCACAGCCATATGTTTCTTGAAGTCAAGAATCATGTTTTCTGTATCTTTGTATCTGTGGGATCTACAGAATACCAAGAACATAATAAACACTCAAGAAAGAGGCTCTTTTGTTGTAAGCCCTGTCTTAGGGTCTGGCCATGTATTTTCTGGATTCCCCATAGCACCTCGCTTTGAAAAAACAGCCTGCTTTAGGCTGTCAAACAGGTCTTAATACTTCAGCCTGCATGGATTTTCACTTACTGATCACCAGGCCTCACCCTGATACCTTCCCATTTTAGTCTGGTAAATCTTTAGTCTGCTGAATATGTGAATGGAATAAACTGACTCCAGAGTATGTGAAACAAAGTAGTATATCAGAAGAAAGTAGAGAGAATAGCCTTCCAAGAAAATTGCTTTGAAATAAACAATTGTTTTAGGTTTGGTGTGTGCATTTGACATATTATTAAAAAATGGTCATCTTTAGTTTCTCACTATTTAAAAAAGTTTATAATCACACTCATATGGGCATATTATGTTTAACTTATTAGAAAGAACTAAGAGGAGATATATCATTTTAGAAGAACCAAAAAGAACCCAAAACAAAAAGAATTGGCATTGAATGTGATAGAAACAAAAATGTATTTTATGTTGTAAATTCTTTGCACTGCCTTTATTTCTTTCCATTAATTATTTGGAGGCTTCATATGTATCACTTTAAAAAGTCTTTTAAAAATCATTTTATCCAAAGCAGACAGCTGCTGTATGGGATGGAATACACCCATTCTCAATGAAATGTCAAGACATAAAAATGCTTATTCATTTCACAGGACCAGGGAATAACAAATAATCATGAATATGAGTTGCCAAGCTCACGATGTTGAATTTAGTAATATTCCAACCCCCAGGGATCCCTCAAGGAAGAAGTGATCGAATCACCTCACCACCTCAATCTGGGTCCCCTGAGACAGCCTCTGAGCCTTTCTCAGAGCACTTGCTCCATGCCTGACATGCATACAATTTCCAGGGACCACCAACAGTCCCTGCGAAGGGAATTCTGGTCCTGATTTTCATCACAGCTCCTTGTCTCCAGTACCTAATCAGCACACCTCACACAGCACTGATTAAAGCCTTTTTTCATAACAATCTTATCCAGTAGTCTGGAGATAGCTCCTCCAGAGAAACACTCATTCAAATAATGGCCAAGCAGACTGACACCTTTTTGCTTCCTATGTTCCTACTTTTCTAGTTGGTGGTTCATTGAGTCTCTGTCCTGTTAAAGCCCTACACATTATTGCCAAAATGGACATTTGGAGGATATTTCTTTTCTTTTTGCCACTATGGAAATTTGGTTTTAGTTTATCATAGGATATGGTATCAAAGAGGAGATAAGTATGTAGCTGGATAAACAGGGAAATTGCTGAATTCCTGGATTTCTCAATGGAAGTAGAAATATAAACCAACGGAATTAATGCATCTCAATTTAAATTAATAGGATTATCTCTTCTTACACATTTTGGGTTGTTTTTAAACAAATTTTTCTTTTATTTCTACAAATACATTTCATTATAGCATGTATTATATAGCAGTCTTCCCCCCTTATCCTTGGAGGATATGATCCAAGACACTTCAGTGGTGAGCACTGAAGCCTACTGTTTTGCCCATACAATCATATAGTACAACATGAAGATACTGAACAAAGAAATAAATTATTCTCAACCTGGTAAGACAGAGCATAATGTCACAAGCTATCATCACACCACTCAGAACAGAGCACAATTTAAAACTTATGAATTGTTTATTTCTATAGTTTTCTAATGTAATATTTTTGGGTTATGGTTGACCACAAGCAACAAGTCCCAGAAAGTAAAACCATAGATAAGAGGGGACTACTGTATATCTAAGCCCCTTGCTTCTAAAAATATTCCAGATTTAACACATAGCATCATGTAGCAAATACTTATAGCTTTTGCAGTTATTAACAACATTTTATGCAGCATAAAATGCCATCTGAAGTTGCAGGAACTTCGTATCTCAGTCTTCATTTGGTAGTTTCTGTGTGGTTCTAGTTAGGCTCTCTCTGGCTGGTTCTCCAATCTCCCATTAGGCTTCTTCATGGTCTATGTCCATGGCATGTTTCCTGGCTGTGTGCCTGTGCAGAGCCCTAGCCAGTTGTTCTATTATTTTTGACAATACCCTGAAACATTCATTGCCCCACAAACTGACCAGATGAAAGTTGTGTCCCTCTGTGTGAACAGGGCATAGCCATCTTTGAGAATGCTCTGACCCCAGAGGGATCTTCTTGGTCCTCTCTGTTAAACTTCTTGCTCATCTACATTTCACTCTTGCTCTAAGAATCATGGATCACCTTCTTAATTTCTCTCCCTCAAGATCTCCATTGCTTTTGACAGTGCCCTTGGGCATGAACTTCCACAAGCTCGGTTCCTAATACAGTCAGTCTCCTTGAGACAGAGATGCTGGAGTTCTCTCTTGTCAACATTGACTCTAGCTCAGAGGGGCTTCTGTGCCACTTCCCCTGGAAAGTCTCCCCTGCTCTGTTGCTGGGCCCTGGGTGGGGATGGTGGGCGCTTAACTGCCACTCCCAGCCTGCCATGTTTAGCATGGAATTTTTGCCCTCCATATTAGCGGGGCCTGGGAGACCAGGGTGCAGTAATGTCAGCCAGCTGTGTTTGGATTACAACTTCCAGCCTCCAAGAGAGGCATCTGTGAGGGAAGAGAACTGAGTCCTCATGGCTACACCTACCTGGAATCAAGCTTCTGTAACACAAAGCTGGAAGACTGAGCTAGATCACCAGTCTGGCCATCCATGGGTGACCCTGTAGATCTGGGCTGAGTGATAGGAGAGGGAGCACCATGAACTCACCCAGAGTGGAGGTGGAAGCAGGAGGGGTGAATGTGAGCAGGTCATGACTCAATGGACAGTGTCTTCCTGTCTCCACAGAGATCCCCTAGGTTTTCTAGAATTTGGAATATTCTTTCAGACTTGAGATTTAAGAGACTGTAAGTGGTTGCTTTTTATAATTTTCAATAGTGAAGGGGTTATTTTGCTGGACAGAGAGTCTGCCAAGCTCTGAACTATGCTATTTAGGAGGGCATTGTCTATCTATATGTAAATGCCTACAATCATGGTAACCTTAAACATTGATCTGCTTTTCATTGGAGGTTCAGAAGAATGTCATTTATATTAACCAATATGTTGCTGGGTAAGTTGTATATATGGGTTCCAGTAGTCTAGTAAAATCATTTCCCCTTGAGGACCAGGATATATGCTCTCGCAGATTTTCACTCTTGAATTTTCCTTTTTGACAGGTGGCCTAGTCCTTTCATGCTGCTGTAACAGAATACCATTGATCAGAGGCTCTTATAAACAACAGAAGCTTATTTCTCACCCTCCTGGAGGCTGGGAGGCCCAAGGTCAAGGCATAGGCAGTTCCAGTGACTGTGAGAGCCCATTTCCTGACTCTTGGCCTGCCGTTTCTCACCAGGTGGTCATGCAGGGAAAGGAACAGAGGAGGGACATATGCGTTCAGACCCTAGCAGGAGACTTCCTCAGCCACCCCCATCTCACAGGACTGTGGGAGACAGTGGGTTCCATCCTATATTAAGATCTCTTTTTCCAGGATTGCACTCCTGCTTTAATTGCAATTAACTGATTTCCACTGCTGATCTCAGCACTAAGATTTCTGTTAAAGGTTACATCATAACACCCCAAAATTGCTATATTGAAATCCTAACTCCCAGGACCTTGAATGTGACCTTATTTGGATGAGGTCATGAGGAGGGATCTTAATCCAGTAAAAGGAGCTTCCTTTTAGAAAGGGAGAATCTGGGCACAGGTACCTGCACACAGACAGAAAACCCTGGGGAGATGAAAGTGATGCTGCTTCAACCTCAGAAAGTACCAGAAGCTAGGAGGGAGGCCTCAACACAGCCGTCCTTATTGCCACCAGAGGGTACAAGGTCTTGGTAACACCTCGATCTCAGACCTCAAGCCACCAGAGCAGTGAGATGATAAATTTCTGTTGTTGAAGCCACCCAGTCTGGTGCCTTGTTTACCACTGCCCCCACAAGTGAATAGACTCTCTGTGCTGATAGAAATGGTTTTTATTTTCATGTCTAGCCAGCATGTTACTCCAAGTTCCCTGTAACCTACTGGGGATTTATATACTGTGCAGAAGACCTCAGATTGTTATTTCACTGATCCTTTAACATAAAGAGCAATAGAATATGAAGACAACATCGTAGCAAATGGATGCTGTTTGTCTCCTGGGTTCCATCAGAAAATATATTGGATGAAGTGTGTTTTAATATGAAATTTCAAGAAAAGATGGAATAAATCCTCTGACAAGTAGTAAAGAAGGAATATAGATATACTATCCAAGGGAGAAAAATAAAGTCAATGCTAGATTTTATCTTCTGTAGAGTCTACTCCAGAGTTTCATGATCATTTACTCATTTAGCAAATATTTATTGAGGGCCTCTAGTTTGCCAGGCTCTTCTGGTCCCAGTGCTTATTAAATGTCTGTTGAAATAAAGTGAAGTTGTAAGCATATCTTTAAGTCCCTGGCAACATGCTGCTTAGTTACTGCTATTTCCAGTTACTTGGAAACACATCATGTCTGTGGGTTCCTAGTCCTTGCTGAAGACCACAGCCAGTACTTCTCTTTCCCTCTCTCTGACCCATGGCTCGGGATCAATGTGCCCTCCAGCAGTGGGATCCTATGTTACAATTGTTATGTACAAGTTGTGCAGGAGCTTCTGAGAGGCCCCTTGATCCTAGGGCAAAAATGCTAGGGGGAAAGAACCAAATCTTGACAAATGAAAACCAGCCTGTGGTTGTCTCAATTTCTAGTACTCTTGTCCATATGGGTGAGAGATAAATTCAATAACTCATGTGTGAAGATGTGGAGGCTTCTGGCTGAGATATATTTAAAAACAAAGAAAAAGCCATTTGTCTTAAGTTAACTTCCTAGCCCTAGGCTTCTAGTGATGCTGGTGTGCATTGCGCTGGAAAAAGTGAAGACATTAAATAATGGTATAAATTGTCAATTTCAGTTAACATTTATGATTAGCAATATAAAGCTTAATAGTAAATATAATTTTAATAGGAAAATGATCTTATAATCTCTGTCTTCTGTGATTTGCTCTAACATTAGAAGATTGTGAAAAAATTTTTATACAAAGTAAGCCCTGCATTTTTTTTGCTCCCTCATTATACATTATAATTTATCCAATTGATCTTCTTTTCCTACATGTATGAGACCCTGATGTCATACACAACTGTAAAATTGGCGCTTGGGAATTTTGTACTCCATTACAACCCATGTTTATAAGTTTAGACTGTGGCTACAGAGGTGAAAATCTCTCTTTGCTAAAGCTCAGGATAGTGCACCTGGACATTAGGGTCGGTATCAGTTTCTCACATACTGACGTACACAACACTGCTTCACCTTCTCTCTGCTGCTGTTTACTTTTCACCAGCTTCTGGCCTTGAACCACCTGGAGCTGCTGCATCCCTTGCACTATGGTGGCAGCCATGAGGGCAGATTTGCTCAATGTGTGTTGCTGGGTAAAATGAGAAGTAAGGTTGTCTCAGGGAGTCACCAATATAATCATAGGGGAAAAAGGAACTTGAAAATCATTACCGTGGCACACACCCATGATCCCGATGACTCAAGAGGGAGGATCACCAGTTCAAGGTCAGAGGCAGCCTATATAACTTAGCAAGACTCTGTCTCAAAACAACAACAAAAATAAAGATGGGCTAGGAGTGCAGCCCAGTGGTACAGCACTTGTATGTGTAACAGCTTGGGTTCAACCCCCACGTACACTAAAAAAAAAAAAAGAAAAAAATCACTGTCATCATTTTATTTTCCAGCTACCAGGTCATTAAGCAAAAATAAATTTGAGTCTCCAAATTGGCAAGTTACATGGATAGTTTGATTATATGCTTTAAAAAAATCAGAAATGGTGACAGCATTCTGTATTGACATATAAACTGAAAAAAAAAGGTTTACTTCCCTTATGATAAGAGAAACAAAATCAAAACTACACTGACAAATGAATTCTTTCCTCTAATAGTGACAAAATTCAGAATGTTTGACAATATTCTGTATTGAGAAGACCATGGAAAATCAGGGGCAGCTATGCCTTGTTGATGGGGTACACAAAGATGACCTCAAGGAGGAGAACTTGACAATATAGAACAGAGACACAGACACATTCATCCTTGACCTGGCAATACCACTTCTCAACATCTATGCTCCAGAACACAAAGCATGATTTGCCCAAGTTTATTCATTGCAGTATCTTTTATGATAATAAAAATTCAAGTCTGCCCATGTGTCCATCAATAAGAAGTTGGTTGAATAAGTTATGATATAACTAAAAAGAAATGAAGGAAATAAATCTATGTCTAATCAGAGCAATTTCTGGAATATAGTGTTAGAAACTGAAAATTAAAAGAAAAAGTATGCCAGGGTTCTGTGGTGCATGCCTGTAATTCCACTGATCCAAGAGGATGAGGCAGGAGGATCATGAGTTTAAGGCCAGAGGCAATGTGTGCAACTTAGTGAGACCCTGCCTCAAAATGAAAAATAAAAAGGGGCTGGAGGTGTGACTCGGTGGTACAATACTTAACTAGCAAGATGAGGCCCTGGGTTCAACCCCCAAATACTGCAAATATAAATAAATAAATAAATGGAAGAAAGAAAAAGAAAAAGAAGAAAGAAAGAAAGAGAAAAAGCATATAGTAAGAACTCTTTCTGCAAGGAAAAATTACATACACACATGCATGCAAACATTCCTGTATTTGCAAAAAGAAGGACACTAGAAGAGCAAACTAAAGTGAATGAAAATGGCAAATAATGGGAAAATACTTGTTTTCCATGTTCAAAACATAATAATGAATGAACTATAAATATACCTAAGAAATAAGCATGTGAATGTGTCTACAACATAAGTTTTTGACATAACTGCAAAGAAAAGATTTACTTAAAATGTTTGAAGCCAGTGTTTTGGACAGGCTCATTTAATGAAATGTTCTAAAAAATGGGACTGCAAAGAAACCTGAAGCTCCACTAGTCTAATCTGTAGTTGTAATATTATTATTATCAATCACCTTGAAACTCTCATAGACAGAGTGTAGAATGCTGAAAATAAGAAATTATATTAATATTGTTAGGAACCAAGGTTATAAGTATAAAAGAAAGAGCTATATGTATAAAATGAAGGAATGTAACTAAAGAGCTTATTACTTACAGTTCAAATTTGACATATAGATATGAGCTATGATTTTCTAAAACTCTATATTTCATAGTTATGTTCATTAAAAACTAATAGAAGAAGAGACAACCCAGCTTGGGCCGACATACCAGTCCTGCCTGTCCATTCCACTTCTCTTCTCCACCCAAAGAGGAGTTCTTGAAGGAAGGAATGCTTCCCAGTCCAGGAGAAATGCATGAGATCAGCCCAGAACATCTTGCGCCCAGATCAACAGGAAATAAAGCTACCATGCTCTCAGAGAGCACATAAAAAGGAAACTAAGGCCTGTATGAGTGGGCGGCCATACCACCCTGGCGTATGATTCCACCTAATCTCCGAAGGTAATCAAGGTTGGCCTGATTAGTCCTTGGATAGGAGACCTCCTGGAAATACCGGGGGACTGCAGGTTAGGGAAAAGGACCTGGCAGCCCACTCCTGAAATAATTAGCCACCAAAAACCTTATGAATAGCAGAGAAGCACTGACAATAGTGCTGGGCATGGTATAGTGTCAGGGAGTGTTTCATTCTGTTGTATATTGGGTCACTATAAGTCAGACCTGACAACAACAACAACAACAAAGCCAGTAAGAAGAGAGTGCAGTTGCCCCAAACTGACAGAATTTTAATTAAAATGCTAGTGATTGAAGCAAATTAAATATACCAAAAATATGTTTGAATTACTATTTTTAAAAAAGAAAGAAAAAGCCCAGAGGGAGGAGGCCTTATTAAATATTTTGGAAATAACTAGCATGTCTTCATACTCTGAGAGATGGCAATTAAAATTAAACTAAGCGTTTATCTTGTCTTTTCCTGTAAGAACGAATTTCAGGGCAGTCGTATTCCCTAGGTGCTGAAGGGAAATTCTTTTTTTTTTTTATTAGAAATTTTTAATGTACATCATAATGTGATTCATTTCGACATGCTTTTCATTGTGACAATTTTCATATATGCAATTTGATAAGCATTATTCATATAGTTACCCCTTACCCTCCTCTATGTTTCCCCCCTCCCCCCTTCCCATCTAAGTTTCCCATCCAAGTCTTCTCTATCTTTTACTATATAGTATTTTTCTATATGTCCTTGGGTTCCATTTCTGTTTAAGATAGAAACTTTTCCTGTAGTGGTCTTTGTTTCTATCTTGTTAGAACAATTACATGTGATTTCTAGTCCATTT
>VMDO01013151.1:19155-45079 GCA_007922755.1 Pedetes capensis | reverse complement strand
AACATCATCATTTTAAAACTCCAAAGGCAGTAATAGATTCGACAAGAACCATTAAATGTATGAAGCCATTTGATGAAAGATGGATGGGAAACTGCTTGATGTAGTTACCAGGCTGTCTTTGCTTCATGAGAAGTGGGGCAACAAGATGTCCTAAAATAAAGCACTATGAAGGGCATGTCACTATCACCTTTCCAGAACAGAACAAAAAGATAATAAGGTTAACAAAGCAGAAAATTGTACAACATGGAATTTCCAAAGGACAACTAGTCTTTATTCCTCTTCTGAAGCATATAAGGATGGAAGGACATATGATGAGAAAATATATCTCAAGGAAAAAATAAAAGGAAGAAACAATGGGCAATAGGTGAAGCAATTCTGATGAAACATATTGTCGTTGTCAGGTGCCGTCAAATCAATGTCTGACTCATAGTCACCCTACATGTTGTTGTTGTTAGGTGCCGTCGAGTCGGTATCTGACTCATAGTGACCCTCTGTACAACAGGGAAAACACTATTGTCAGTTCTTTGCTGTTCACAGGGTTTTCAGTGGCAGATTGATTTTGGGGAGGGGGTTGCCACGTCCTTCTCCCAAGCCTACAGCTTCTGGTGTTCCCAGGTGGTCTCCCATCCAGGTACTAACCAGGCCCGACCCTGCTTAGCTTCCGAGATCTGACAGGATGTGATGCCACAGGGCTACAGCTGCAGGCGTAGCCACCCTACATACAACAGGTGAAACACTATCGTCAGCGCTTCTCTGCTATTCATAGGGTTTTCATTGGCAGATTGATTTTTTGGGAGTGGGTTGCTGGGTCTTTCTCCCAAGCCTACAGCATCTGGTGTTCCCAGGCAGTCTTCCATCCACATAATAACAGGCCTGACACTGCTTAGCTTCCAAGATGTGATGGCAATGGATGCCACAGGGCTACGGCTGTGGATTGTGGCAAAATATAGTTGAAGCTTTATATGGAAATATGGAAGTTTATTATACTAGTATTTCAACTTTGGCTTGATTTGAAACTTTTCTTAGTAAAAAGTTAAGAGTATATTTTCTTCTATGGAGTATACAAACCTTGAAGCAATTTGGCCTGCTGTGCTCTCCACAATTCAGTTGTATGTAGGAGAACTCTAATTGGCAAGAAAGTCAAGTTTAGAAAGATGCAAACTGATTACTAGTTTCAGCTGAATATCCTAAGCATTGAAGATGGATCAGTAATAATGAACAAACATTTCCTTTTAAAGAGATTGAACCATCTTAAAGCACTGTCTATAAAATACGGGTGCCTCCTTTTTCAAGGTAAATGAGTACCAGAATTTTCTCTGTTTCCAAAAACCTGATGGTGTCTGTGAGCTTCCCTGTGTATTTCCCTCTGCCCAAACATGTTAGTGGGCTGGGGTTTGGCTCAGTTGATAGACTGCTGCTCTATACTTTCTGAGGATGCAGGCTCGATCCCCAGCACTGCCCAAGTGGGAGAAGGATGTGGCCATCCACTCCTGAAGCAATCCCGAAACAATCAGCCATTGAAAACCCTGAGGGCCACTATGCGTCAGACCTGACTTGATGGCCCCTAACAATAACAAGCATGTTAGTGACCAACCAGAGCTCCACAACATTGCCGTTCTGGATGCAATGAGGATTTAAAAAGAGAAGACCCTGGACATGGGAAGTTTTTTTGGAACATAGAAAAAAAGTCTAGGTAAGAAATGCACCAAAATACCCTCTCAGTTTTATAGCCAAGATTATAAAAATGGACTGCTTTCCTGAAGTCAAGAGAATTCCATACTCAGTGCCCTTTTCTAAGCAAAAGAAAACCAAACCAGACTTTACCTTTGCTGTGATTTTAAATAGCTGCCTTTCAACCAATCTCCCTTGGATATGGTTTGCGTTCTGTGGATATAAGAATGAAGAGGAGGTTCATATCTGCAAGACGTTTACTGCCTCCTAAGTTGTTTAGACACACAGGTAACTAACTATAGGAAATCCTTATTATCTGAGGAAATTTGATACCAGAAGAGGACAAATTAAAATAGTTCTCATACTTCTAAAAATATTGTCTTTATCTCGATAAACAAAACCAAACATCTTTAAAATAGATTTGTTTTTGTTTTTGGTTTTGTTTATGTTTGAGCCCATTGTTGCCGACACTATGCTTCTCATTTGAGTAATGCTACATCAGGAAAAAGAGGTCCCAGGGGCTTTGCTCTGTTTCTGTCATTAAGGTCAACTCTACTTTGAGGAGGCTACTCTTCCCCAGTTGTTTCTTGAATGCTTTCCAGGCTGAGGGGTTCATTTTCTGGCACTATATTTGACAGTGCTTCTCTGCTATTCATAGGGTTTTCAATGACTAATTATTTTTGGAGTAGGCTGCTGGGTTCTTCTCCCTTGTCTGTCTTAGTCTGGAAGCTTACCTGAAACCTGTCCACTGTGGGTGGCCCTGATGGCATCTGAAATACCAATGGGATAGCTTTCAGCATCACAGGAATACGCAGCCTCCACAGCACGACAAGCTGACAGACACGTTGGGGTAGTAGCATCTATGCATCATTAATTATCATTCTGGGTTTGTTTTGTTTCAATTACCTGCTCTTCATGTGCCAATATCTAGTTTTGTTGCTTGTGGTGTGGCGTTCTCTAGTACCAGTGTCATCAACTTCATGAAAGTCTCCAGTTTTTCATCTTCCTTTTACAATCAGTTTGTACTGAATGACCCTCCAAATGTTAGCAAGGCTGACAAAGGTACAGCACCAAAATACAGCTAGTGTTAATCAGTACTTGGGAATTGAACCCAGGGCCTCACAAAGTGCATTATCACTGGTTGCACCATGAGCCTATTTTTAATTTTTTTTTTCTTTTGAGACAATGCCTCACTAAATTACCCAAGCTTCTTATGACCTTGAACTTGTGATCCTCCTGCCTCAGCCTCTGGAGTCACTGGGATGACTGCATCACGTGCCATGACACCCACTGAGGGAGCTAAGTGCCTAAGTGGTCAGTCTGTTCGCGGTATTTTACTTCTTTGTGGAGTGCTATAATTATAATGGCTGGGATAATTGAACACTCAGATAATGAGCCCTCTTGTTTAACTCAAAGCATTCCTGTGCAATGTCTCCACCCCAGGAAGGTATCAGATCACCTAAGGAGCTTTGTGAAGTACTTCTGGGGTGGAGAATGGAGCAGTAGAAATCATTTGAGAAAGCTCTTCAAATAATTACAATAAGTACCTTTTTTCCACAAGAACTACTGGAGAAGATGGGACATGTGCAAACAGAGCTTGAGTCACTGGATTTCTTAGGAGGCAGGGTGCACATAAGTCAGTAGTTTGCAATCAGAAAATGGAAGGGGTAATCCAGGGTAAGGGAGAGCCAGGCTAAGGGAGAGCAAATGTGGTCTGAGAAATTGTTAGGAGTGTGATGCCCTAGAGCACATATGTGATCAGGGGTGGCCAGCACGTCAACTGGAGGCCAGCAAGGTTGGCAGCCATTCTCTTTAAGTCAAAGGGCACATTTTTAAGAGGCAGGTTGTATGGATGCTTTCTACTTAGTTATACTCAAGCTTCCTCTTGTCACCAGAGTTCCTTCCTCTGTTGTGCAATCTCAGTGGTAAAGTTTTGGGGAAGCACCACAGGGAAAGCCAGTGCCCTTCTCCTGACTCTATTTCCAAGGCTGCCACCTCCCACCTGGGGGTGGCATGCCCACATTAAGACAAGCATCTATCTGCAGCAAGGTGAGTTGGGAGGTGGAAGCAGCAGGTGGCTGAGTGGAGCGATGAGGAATGACTGTGGAGGCTGGGACCACTGAGGAACCAAGATACAGGTCCCACCTGGCCAGGTCTGGAAGTAGGGAGTGGGGGATCCATGCAGGTGATTGAGGACAGTGGCCTAGGCTTCCCACTGCTGCAGGATGGCTACTCAGCAAAATGCACCACCTGGCTGAGCTGAAGAAGCAAAAGATGAGGTCAAAGACCAAGTCTACCGTGCCGATCCCAGGTCCATGGAAAGCAGAAAGCATGTGATCCAGGACACATGCTTAAGGAATAGTAGAGAAAACTGAGTTAAATCCCAGGTCAGTGCACGCTGCCATAGCAACTCACCATGAATGAGGCGGCTTAAGCAACACACACTTATTTCTCCTGGTTGTGAAGTCTGAGAAGTCCAAGATCAGGTTGATGTCTGGTGCAGAGCCTCTTCCTGGATTACAGGCAGTGCCTTCTCTGCATGTCCTCACATAGAAGTGAGCAGAAAGACAGGCAGCATGAGCTCTCCTGTGTCTTCTTACAGGGAAACTAATCTCAGGAGAATTTCCCCTCATGGCCAAAAGTTCTACCTTGGGCATTAGGATTTCAACATGTGAATTGGAGAGGCACAACTATTCATTCCATAATATGCTTTTCTACAAGCTATTTCCCCACTGGGCCTAACATAGGTCTGATTTTTACATTATTCAGTCCTTGCAGACTCAAGGCCTCTTTGGAAACACACATGCTGATTGACTGTGGGAGATGGCAACAGCGAAGCTAGACCTCGTTCCCACTGGCTTATCTCTGTGGCTAGGCAGATGCCCTGCAAGTGTTTGTTCAGACCAAGGGAAAGGAAAGGAGCTTCTACCTTGGATTTTCTTTCATTTCTCCCTCTTGGATAATGACTTTAGGATGGTGTGGTAGTCAGCTTTCTATTACTATAACAAAATACTTGAGTCCATGGTCCTTTGACCCTATTGCCTTTGGACATTTGGTGAGGTGGAGAATCATGGCAGAAGAACATGGTGGAATCAGATGCTCACTTCATGGTGGCTGGGAAGCAGAGAGAGGGAAAGGAAGGGGCTGGGGCCCAGTATCCCCTTAAAGGACTCCTCACCATTGACTTCACTTCTTTCTACTGTGCCCCACCTCCTCAAGCTCCTCCCTCTTGTCCATATTGCCACAGTCTGGGGACCAAGTCTTTTACTTAAGTGCCTTTGGGAGACAGTTAAAATCTAAACTACAACAGGAAGGCAAAACAGAACTGCAAATGTGCTGGGATTTCTTCAAGGACAACTGTATCTTGAATACAAATATCTGTGTTCGTATTAACCTTTTAGACATTTTTGTTTGGATGGGTTGAGATAAATTACTGGGCTTAACAGTACTTCAGTAACAAGAAACTATGCTTTGAAGTATTTTCATGTATTTATCTTTGAATTTTCCAGCTACTATAATGGGCTGAATTATATTCACATCATTCCTAAGCAAAGCATAAGATCTACTAAGAATCTCTTTGAATATATTTTCCGATGCCCTACAATAACCATCATCACCTTTTCATTTTCTAGGGAGTAATTTGCATATTACCACCCCAAAATAGTACAAGATGAATGAAATTCAGGTTAATTTTCAAAGTCTACCTTTTTACTCAAAGGTGAATCTCCACTATTTTTCTGTGATGTACTGATAACTCTCTGTCTGCACATATAAAGAAAAAAAACAAAGCAGTAGTCTAGGTAACCAGCACAAAATTAGCTTTTTGCCTCAGTTATTCTTTTCATCTCAAAGAAAACATTATTAAGAGGTGATTTATGGGGATATTCATTTCGCTTCTTCATCGGACACTATATATGTGTAAGTAATGTAATTTGTACTTAAGGTTTCTCTTAGCACATTAACTCCTGCCTCTATTGTGTAATCTCAATGGAAAGGGGTTGAGGAAGCAATGCAGGGAAAGCCAGAGCCCTTTTACTTGATGTATTCATAAGGCTGCCAATCTCCATATCTGTGTGCAATCATTGAAACTAGCATCTATCTTCAGTGGTTAAATTAAGGCGTGGAAGCTTGTGATCAAAATGCAACAGGTAGCTGAGGAGCACAGTCAGGAACAACCATGATCAATACACTGCAGTTAGACGGATGTGACTTTGTCACCTTCAGGAATATGCTAGCAACGAAGGGAAACTCTTCTTTCCTCTCGGGAGCTCTTTCCTTCCCAACATCATGTGTGCCCCCCTACACATATCTCACACACACATACACACACACACACACACACAGAGTACACACACACATGCACACACTCAAACATACACACATCACTTCCAAATTCATGAGTGAGTTTCCAGTATCCCATTTCAATCAGCTAGTTTTTTAACTAAGCCTCTAATGAATGATCTTTGGGAGACACTGCAAGTCCTTAATAACCTCGATGCCCCTGTTGGGCTCAGACACTCTAATATGTGTAATTAGCTAATTTGGACATGATTAGATTCTAGGGCACAGTGAGCTGCTGAGCAGGAGCTCTGCTGCTAAGATAGGCTGGGAAACAGAACCACCTCTCCCCCTCCAACTCCGTGTCCCCACAGGGGTGATCTTCCCCTTGAGGGTCCTCTGTGTCCTGCAGTGGTGTTTGAAATCAACTCCACTTCAACTAACCCCCAATGTCAAGGGAAAATGATCAAGTCTTTTACAAGTAATGTGGTAATTGATAGAAAATTAGTTATATGTACATATAGTTTGAAAATTATATATTAAATCCCCTAGATACATTTACCAAGAATAGGCACACTTGGAGTGGATAGAAGGACAAGAACTCTCCTCTCTCTCCAAAAGAGCTGCTCAGAGCAAAAAAGGGTTCCTCAGGAGTAACACTCAGCCACTGTTACCCACAGACTCAGCCAACCACCTTACCCACTTCCAACAGCTCCAGAAATGGGGGGCAATGAGGAATCCATGGGCCACCACACAGTCTGACCCATTCCCACCTGCCGAAATTATAAAGGAAATGAAAACTATCTGGGGGCTGAAGATCCTTGTTTAGATATTGGTCTAACATTGACATTCTACAGGTATTGTTTAATGTCTTTATGAATCTCCACATCAGTCTAAAATAGCATGCTATTTTAAAACACATCAAAATAGATATTTTTTGGTTGGTAGAATTTTAAAAACTAAGAAGCAAAAGAACACGCAGTAGAAAAGGGTTTATTAGCCTTTGCTTGGACATTAACTGGCTCTGTGGCTTTCAGTAAATTGTTCACCTCTCTGAACTTTCATCTTTAAAATGAAAACACTGAATAAAAACACAGTAACAGATTCATTAGATTCAGAAGGAGACAAGAAGGAACAGACCTTGATGGTAGAACTAAAGCTATTAAGATGAACATTGTAAAGCCAAATGGCACATGTGGGCATATGTTAGCAAATTCATTGCAAGGGCAGCTAAGGTGACTTTTTCTCTAGTGTCTTTAAGATTCTTGTTACCCTCAAATGTTATCATCTGAAAAAGTAATGTTTTGGTGTATTGGGGGATTTGTAGAAAATGTGGTTTTCTACAAATGTCCCTATGTCTAATGAAATATAGTATTTCAAATCCAAAATTTTATTATTTGGCATGGCAATATATTAGTACATAAAAGTACTGTATTTCCTGTGCCTCTGAATACCATCGGCAAATAATTTCTAGTATTAAGTTACTGTGTTTCTTCTTGGTTTACCTCAAGGAAAGAGATTTACTCTGAGTGGAACTAAGTGTCTTCTGACATGGACTTCCTAACAACGTTTGGATTTTCTACTAAATTTGTCCTGACCAGGCTACGTGGCAGAACCACTTCACATTCCAGCATTTTCCATACTTACTATTGTCCATGCCTGCAGCTACACCACTGTGGCATCCGACCCTGTCAGATCTTGGAAAGCTAAGCAGGGTCAGGCCTGGTTAGTACTTGGATGGGAGACTGCCTGGGACAAGCAGGTGCTGTAGGCTTGGGAGAAGGACCTGGAAACCCACTCCCAAAAACCAGTCAGCCATTGAAAGCTCTAGGAATAGCAGAGAAGCACTAACGGTAGTGTTTTGCCTGTTGTACACAGGGTTGCTGTAAGTTGATACTGACTTAACAGCACCTAACAATAACAACAAGAACTATTGCTCATATGCAAAGAAGATGAATGTCTGGCATGGAAGGAAGCAGAAAGATCCCAAGGAAAAAGATATAATTCAGCCTGAATTATAGGTAGCATTTATAGCCACTCTTTCTGGAGCAAGCCGGTAGCAAAACAATAGGTTTGTGAGTTAAGTTCTTCCCAGTGACAGCTCATAGGTTACCTGTTCACTATGTGAACAGAAGAGACTCTGTAATCTTGATTTTTCCCTGATTTTATTAAACCTCCCTTGCTAGTTCTGCCTGTCATGTAGAATGCAGGTTCCTTTTCCTATCTCTACCTACAAAATGTGTAGAAATGCACTAGAGACCTTGAGATCTTAGAATAAGGGTACAGGCAAGAATCCAAGTAAGTAGTCACAGCTGATCTTGAGAAGGAAACTGTTCACACGGTTCTCTGACTTGGGTGGCCTTGCTGATGGCGCTACCTGGCAGGGCAGAGCTCAGCAGCGTGACAGTGGGGATAAGAAAGAAGGATGGAGATTTCTTCCTGGGAGAAGGGCTGGGTGATCAGAGCCACAGCAAGAACAGAAGAAACAGGCGGAGCTGTCAAGGGTAGGCAAGGGAGCCCGAGGTGGAAACAGGCTGTCAGCGTACAGGATACAGAACATCAAGACAGCAGCAGCTGGGCACGTGCAGGCTTAGGAGGGGAGCATCAGGGCACCTCAGTCCCTGGCTTTCCCCCACCCCAACATGTGAAGTTCACACCCCCTTTGAGATCCAGGATCCCCAAAATCCTTAGACTCTGAAATCCCTCATTAAAACTGCATGGTATTTGCATATAAGTCACACATCTTCCTGTAGATTTTAAATCACCTCTAGATTACATACTGAATACAATGTAAATGCTATGTAAATAGTCATTCTACTGTATCATTTAGAAAATAATGACAAGAAAAAAGTCTACATGTGTTTGATGCAGACTCATGTTTTTCTCCTGATTATTTTCAATCCAGAGTTAGTTGAATGCCCAGGTATAGAACTTGGGAACGGAGAGGGCTGGCTGTATATGTTCTTTCATAGAAACTCACACTTAGGATACGTTGACTTTCATCTGAACCTTCATCTTTCCTTGCATAGCTCACATAGGCTGGACATCCCAAAAAACCTATAAATGCTAAAAGAGAAAAAGAGAAAATTATTTCCTAGAACACAGACAGCACATAAGGAAGTTTCCCAAATGATAGGTTTCAGATCCCAGGGAAACCAGCAGAAGCAGCAAAGTACTCCCCCAGATCTAAAATTCCCTCATCTCTGATGGCCGCCAGTCCTCAGATGGGATGCGACTACCTCCATCTTTCTTCCCACCCCACAGATGAGATCCGCCTAGAGCCTGTCTCTAACAAATGCCTGCAAATTTCTACACCCCCACACCTCCCTGATCCCAGTTCTAGATTCTACTGTCACTGAGCTGTGCCCTTCAAACCATGAATTCCTTCCTAGTTCTGGTCATCAGTTACACACTCTTCTAGAATATTCTATGGAAGCACTTAAATAAGACCCTGCCCAGAAGGCCCAGGGAAGTGTGCCCTTGAAATCTCCTGTAAAGAAAGATTTAATATGAAAACTTTGAATGGTCATTATCCAAGGATTCCTAAACTTGGATTACTTGAAAAATATCTCTGGACTTGTAAATAAAACTTCTTCAGTCTCCACACCCTGATCATTCTGATGCTACATGCCTGGGAGGGATCCTAAGAAGACATGAGATCAGAAGGCCACACTTGGAGAAATGCCACAAGGATTCAGAAACCACAAGGTATACACAGCCCAGGGTGAGGGGTGAGGGGGTCATTTTCTGTCTGAGGTCTTGGGCTCAAGGGGAATGTATGGACCACCTCCAGATGGTAACGAGGGAGTTAGATCAAGCTGAGGCAGGCCAGGGGGCTAAGACAGGTCCAAATTCACAAGCTTTCATTCCAACAATGAGTGGGAAGAGCTAGGATCCTACACACTGGCTGAGCACTGCTCTGCTGAGTGACATAGACCTGGACGTGGGTACCTATTGCTCCCAGAGTCCAGGGGAGCTCTGCTGTGTGTTTCTTGCTTAGTGCCATGTTCACAAGCTTGCTTGTCTCTACGCTGCTCTGTTTTGGAAGGGTCTCACAAGATTCTGATATGGCTATAGAACCGCAGTACCCTATGCCCAAAGTCTGACATCACAGTCTGAAAGGCAGACACAGTGGGAGAAACAAGTAAGCCAGGCATGAACCCAGCTGCACACACCCAGCCCCTGACTCACAGGTACATGATGGCTCACACCTTTCTGTGTGGCTGCTGTGCTTGATTAGGTCAAACCCAGGGACTTTCTTGCAGAAAGCCTGTTATAGACTGAGCATCTCTAATCTAAAAAACAAAATCACCAATGCTCTGAAATCCAAAGCTTTTGAGCACTGACATGATGGCTTGTGGGGAAAATTCCATGCCAGACCTCATGGCAAATGTAGTCAAAATACAGGCATATTTTAAAAATATTGTGTAAAATTACCTTCAGGTCACATGTATAAGGTATATATGAAACAAGGGAATTTTGTGTTTACATTTGTATATGTATACATTCCAAAATCCACAAAGTTTGAAATCCGAAAGACCTCTGGTCTCAAACTAGCAGTACTCAACCCATATCTGGACCCAGTGACCACGGGCCAGCACCAAATGAAGATGTACAGGGGCGAGCACTGGCGTGCTGCCTCCACACGCTGGTGTCTTAGATATTGGCAAAATGCTTTGTACGCTCCTTGTTCCACCTGGACACTGACAGGATGACTGGCTGTGCTGAGGACAGCTTCCTTTGTGAGTGAAATAGTCCATTTCTTACCATCTGGCATCGCAGAGCACAGAGCTGGCAGGGGCATTATGATCAGCAGGAAGCTTCCAGAGAGGACAGATAAAGAGCGAAGGAGAGGAAACCTGCATGACGGAGTCAGGCCTCTGAAACTGCAGCTTCCTTGTACCCAGGGGGAGACAAACAGGCCCATGCAGTCACTCACCTCTCCAGCCAGCAGCCACCAGACCTGAGGGAAGTTTACCATTCCAACAGCGGCTGTGACTTCATCCCCAGCTCCTACTCCCCCGTGCCTGCTCAAACCTCATCTTCCTATCTCTTTGGACCTGCAGGATCTCCCTGGAAACTAGCATTTGCCATGTTCCAAAGATGCATCAGCTGACATGCAAATAGCTTGCCAAGGCCCTTGAGGCTAAGGAAATGTGCCAGAATGCGAGTCTGGGTCTCTAGACTCTAGAGTCCACTATGGCCCATCGAGGCAGTAGTTTACAAGCTTTTTGTGAGTAGGGTTCCTGTTTCACTTTCAGAGGCCATGGAGGGCCAGAAAAATCCTTTGTATTAGTTTGATAAGGAGATAGTTATGTATATGTGTATATGTGTGTATATTTGCTCATACTTTTAAGACAAAAATTTAAATATGCATTTACTAACTTATTTAAGCCTGCAGCCATACCATTGTGGCATCCCATCCTGTCAGATCTCGGAAGCTAAGCAGAGTCAGACCTGGTTAATACTTGGGTGGGAGACCACCTGGTGCTGTAGGCTTGGGAAAAGGACCTGGAAATCTACTCCCCCAAAACAATCAGCCATTGAAAACCCTATGAATAGCAAAGAAGCACTGACAATAGTGTTTTGCCTGTTGTACTTGGGCCACTATGAGTTGGACACTGACTCGAGTGCACCTAACAACAACAACTTATTTTAAATTAACAATAATAAAATTAGCATTACACGTTAACAAAAGTAAATTACCTTCTGAAAAAGAATTGGACTTTTTTAAAATTTTGTACGACTTGGGGATTGAACCCAGGACCTCACACATATTCTGCAAGTGCTCTACCACTGGGTTGCATGCCCAGACTGTTTTTTATATTTTATCTTGAGAGAGGGTCTCACTAAATTACACAGGCTACCTCTAGCCTCGAAACTGTGATCCTCCTGCCTCTGCTTCCTGAGTTGCTGGGATTACAGGCATGAGCCATTGTGCCCAGCTAGAACTTGACTTTAAAAAGCAAAAATAAATAAATAAATAAATAAATACCTCATGAGAGTGATATTGTTTACATTTTTTGCATTTTTTTCAAATTTGGCCAATAATAGAAGATTCTCATATCTACTTTTGCATTCAATCTATTTCAATAGTATCATGTAGCCTCTAAAAATGTCTAGTGATAAGTCATGAGGAGAATTAAAAACTGTTTTAGTATCATTATCAAAAATTTCTTCTTCAAAGACCCCTTGGAAGGGCCTTGGGACCCCAGACATCTCCTGACTCCACTTTGAGGACTGCTGCCCCATGGCACCAGCCCCTCCATGGAGAGGGGAACTTGGGTCTGCCCTGTTCAGGCCCCTGGCTGCATGTGCCCTGGGGCCACATCTTGTGACACAGCCCACCCACTGAGAACATGGACCCCTGGGCACAAGGGTCTTAGTAATATTGCTTCAAGGAACCCAGGATTGAGGTGGACACTAGGAGTAGAATGGTCTCTCTTTGGCCAACATGAGGCCAACAAAGGTTCTCTGTCACTTGTATGGTGTTCACAAGGGTGCACTTAAAATTGGGGCTCCGCATTCTAAGAGGCCGCACACGGATTCTTCCCCATTAGAGCTAGTCTAGCCCTAAGCCCCATCTTCTCAGTACAGGTCCAGTATCTTTTATTCAAAACATTTGGAACCAGAAGTGTTTCAGATCTGGGGCTTTTTCAGATTTGGGGGTATTTTCATATGCATAATCAAAAGCATTAGAGATGGAGCCCAAGACTAAACACAAAACTGATTTATGGATTGACACGGTGGCTGAAACAATGGTCTTAAACATAAAAAAATCACATGCCTGGCACAGTGTTGGGGCGTACTTCATTCTGTTCTTCATAGGGTTGCGATGAGTTGGACCCAGCTCAATGGCATCTAACAAACAGACACCTTAGACACTGTCTGAAGGTTATTTTATATAATATTTTTAATGTGTCTGCATTTTGCATTTAACACAGCGTTAGGCATGGAATTTCCCACCTGTGGTGTTATGTTAGTGTTCAAAGAATTTTGAACTTTGGAGCATTTCAGGTTTCAGATTTTTGGATGAGGGATACTCAACTTGCTCTGCACTCTCTGAGGACCCGAGTTTGATCCCCATCACCACAGAAATGGGAGAACGATGTGGCAATCCACTCCCAAAAACAATTCCGAAATAATCAGCCATTGAAAACCCTATGAGGGTTGTTATGAGCCAGACTGACTCAAAGGCATCTAACAATAACAACACAACTTGTATCAGTTCTGCAACTCATGTTCAAAATTATTAGGAGCTTTTACGATGCTGTGACATGTTGCTTTTAATTTTTGCTGTGTAACTGAAGATCTTCATGTGCGGTGGGACAAGACAGTGGTCACTTACTTCCTTTGTCCTTTGGTGAGCTCTGCACAGTCAGGGCAACATTCAGCATAACAATCATCGATCTCAATCTTCTGTCAAGGGAAGTACGCAAGGGCTGGCATCATGGCCATGGTCATGGTCTGGAGCTGGATTAATGGAAGTGAGACATAGGCAGGAAAAATTGAGCCAATGGGAAGGAAGGACAAACCCACCAATCTGAGTCAGCCTGCTCAGCCAAGGTCAGGACAACAGACCCCTGCGGGGTCCAGGAGCATCATGTCTAGCTTCTAGTTGCTGTTGCCACCCCTAGACACCGTTCCTTCTGTCCCTACAGCGTCTATCTAAAAACATTTCTATAACAGCGTATTTGTGCTTATCCAATTTTATCAGTAAACTTAAATTTTGTTGATTTAAAGAACAACATGTCATGTCAGCTTCCAGCATCTACAGACTTCTATGTACATCTTTCATGAACTGCAGTTTCTATTAACTTTGCAAATCTTGCCTTTAGGGTCAAAAATGATCCCTTAAGAATTGAATAATAGGCTTTTAAATAGTTTTCCTATCTTTCTCACATTACAGTTCAGCTGCTTATGTGGAAAAGATCTATAATTTAAGTAAGATAAGTAAATTAGAAGTAACATGTTCAAACTATGCCTTTTAGCAACTGTCAGTGAAGAACAAATAAAAAATAAATAGACTTCACTTTAGAAAAATGTCATCTGTCTGCAGACAAGTATTAGCTTTTGGCAGTCAGCCATCACCGTATGGCCAGAAATTGAGCAATTAAAAGGCTGCAGTTCCATTTATCTTATTGCTGTATTAATCAGTCTAGGCCATATTGAGCAGTCTCTGTAAGCAAGGTTGGGAAAGCAAGCTCTCTTCTTGAGGCAGCTTCATGCTCCCAGCCTTCCTGAGAGCTGAAAATGTACCTATTAGGGTTTCCCCGAGTTTTTCTCCACAAAACTTTCTCCTGCTCTTTTCCTCCTTGTCTTCCCCCCACACACCCCCATTCATTCAACAAACATCTAGTAGTCAGGAACAATGAGAAGCTTTCTGGCATTCACTGTTGGAACCTGGCAAGATTGCGTCACAGAAATCCATATGTTGTCCAGGCTACATCTGGCTGCTCCCCTTCCAGCTTGACCCCGACATAAGTGTTTTATTAGTTGCTCTTACAGGACCTTTTAAAACTCTCAATCAGCCTGCTAAAGGCTTGAAGAAAGAGAAGGACAGAAGACAGGTGCAAGAGGAGCTTCTGAAAGAGTACACATGAAGATGTGCATATTTTTCTTACCATCTTAAAGTCTGTTTTAAAGCATCCTCATATTATTTCAAAATAGCAACGCTCAGTTTCTCTTGGTATCTGTTGACATTAGGAAGGTTAAATGATGTATGTATGTGTAGAGAAAATGGTAAATAGATGATAGAATTAGATGGATAGCTAGATGCAGGGATGGCTGGATTGAGGGTGGACAGGTACCATGTCACATAGAATCACTGTTTTTTTAAACAAGAATTATTAGAGTGCAACCATTCATTATTTGATTAAGGAAGAAAAAATTAGCACAAAGTTGTGTTTAGCAACAAAGATCAGTAGCAAGCCTTATTGAGTACCCCCTCTGTATATTGAACTCCACCTGTGCCTTGCATTAGAGTCATTTCTCTAAGACTTCCGGCCCAGAGAGAGAATAAGTGAGCAATCATCCATTTCCATGTTAACTGCAGAAACGCTCGTGTGTTCTTTTACCTTCCTAACCAGTTGTTATTTTAATTTCTATGATCAGTACATAACAAATTCCACACTTAACACGCTCGAATCTTCACAGTCCAAACATCCTACATTTCTCAATAGTAAGGCTTCAACCAAAACTCTGAATATATACAGCTCTTGATTCTTGCCTGTCTTGTTGGCTGTTTTGTAGGTCAGAAAGGGAAAATAGATATCTAAGGGCAAAGGGAACCACAGTAACTCTTGCCAAGGCATTCATCTGCCTGTCATGGTGGAGATACAAATGGTGTTTGGATTCCACTTCACTCACTGGGTATATCCACGGTAACTCCTGCCACACAGAGCGACAATCGCAGATTATTTCTTTGATGCTATGTTGTGCCGAGGTTTTATGTGGTTTGACATCTTCACAAAATCCCTGTCTCTCCACAATGAAAAAAATGTCTGGTACAATTTGTGCAAGAATTTGATGCCTTAATAGACCAGATGATTTAGACATTTCTTTTAAAATGTTTCTCTGCTTCCCGAGAGTGAGGAGCCAGTCACCTGAGCCTCCAGTGCTATCCAGTTCTCTTAACACACACTGGACTGGAGGAGAAACCCTCTTATCCACTTTCAAAGTCAAGCTGTCAGTCCTGCGATGGTCAGATTGGACACATGTAGCGACGAATCAGGCCTGGCAGCCTGAACGTGTGAACCAAGACGGGGGAAGAGAGAGGACAGGGAAATCTAACAGCAGCAACCAGCAGAGCCACTGCCCACATTAGGATGTGCTCCCTGACGGCGCTCACATTGCAAGGATGTCAGTCTAGCTGGCTGGCTTTCATTGTTTGTTTCCTGAAAACTTCAAAACCCCCATCACCTTCTTTATGGTGAGGAAGGCTGAGAGATGTCAACTTGTCATCACTTTTTGCTTCCACAATTCCATCAATTACATAGCAACAAGTCAAGAGCGAACAGCAATACAACTCCTGACTGGCGTGGTGTTTGAGAAGGATTAGCTGGGGAAGAATCTGTAGAATCTACTGATGGTTACACATTCTGGTTCTTCAGTTTCCAAACTCTTTTAATTTTGAAATAAGGTGACTTCCGGAGAGTCTGGAGGTGATAGTAGGTTCAGAGCATGGTCTTTACCCGAGTAGACTTAGACTTACCCCAAACAGAGTAGTTTTGCACTAGTAATGTCTCTGCTTCTCTTTCAGTAGTACGTTCAGGGTCTCTGTTCAAGGAGAATGTGCGTGATGGAAATGGGCCTCCAGGACTTCTTGGCTGGCCTCCTTCTTTTTGAGCAAGCTCTTCCATTTGCATGCATGACCAGCCAGTATCAGGACCCCAAGGCAACGAGTATCCTCAATGCTCTGTTGTCCTAAACCATCCATAAAACACAACTGGGTTTTACAGTTGTATGCAATTTGCAATTGATCAGGGGATTCTTGGCTCAGGAATAAGAATCTTCCTCAGCCTCTGGGTATAGGACACCAGATCCAAGGCATAGCCTTTGGAGAAAAGTGACTGGATAATAGTAAGATTTGAAAATTTACTTAACTGGTATGACACTAAAGACAATCAGGGATATGAATAGGGAAGTTTAACTTGTTGAAGTTATTGAAACCTAATTCCTCCCAGCAGCTCTGCGAGGGAGGTGCTGTCATCATCTCATTGCCCAGAGACAGGGCCTCAGGGGGGTCACATCCCCGCCCACTGCTCCGAACCCCACAGCTCATCTGTGGAGATCTCTACATCCAACTTGGAGAGAGCAGCAGCCCTGCCTGGCCTCAGAACCAAGGTTTGCCCACTCTGCTCTCCTGCCAAGGGCGCTCCATAGAGAGATTGGCTCGGGCCAGTAAAAGCCAAATCGTCGTTCCATCTGTTGTGAGCCCTGTGACTTAGGTCAAATGATGTAATGCTTCAGAGCCTCATTTTCCCCAGCTATAAATTAGGAACCCTGACACCTGCCCATTGTTATCAAGGTGAGGAGCCTAAGTGTCTAATGTGTTATCTGATGCCCATTGATCAGTGTCAATTATGGGGATGAATGAGAGAATAAATGAAAATGGAAGGTCCTAATTATCAATTCCTTTTACTCGTTTAGAGAGCCCATAAATAGAGACCTCAGGGAGGAAGACAGGGATCATTACTGCTCAATAAATACCATGTGCATTCAATAGGTCCATTGTTGGAAATGTTCAGTGGCAGAGAGGGGTTCTTAGTAGAAAGGATTTGTATCTTTTTGTCCTTGATCATGTTGAAAATCCTGGAGTCAGGAAACCAGAAAGGTAGTGAAAGACAGTTCTCCCTCTCTGGGATCTTTTGACCAGTAGATCCCTCATTATCACTCCCAGGGGATTCCCATGAGGTCGTGAGGCAGCTTAGAACTCCAGCTGGATGGTCTCCAAGCCGCAGGGAGCCTGCATGCTGTGCAAGCACTTTCTTGTTCTCATCCCATGCAGACCTTGGTGTGAAAGAAACACATGGGATCAGTCTCACGGGGAGAGGACCTGGGGTTTTAAACCTGTCTGCATCCTGATTGGGGACCAGAGGAGCTTCCAGGGCAAAGGGGAGATTGCCCCGGTTCATCCCCTAATTCATCAGTGGGCAGGGAGAGGGGAAGGAATGACAGGTATCGGCTTATGGAGTCACAGTGATTATTACAGTGATCTTCCATGTCCCACTTGAGAGTCACTTGACTTGAAAGAGCTTCCATGCCCCCTATAGCTTCCTTTGTCACCACCAGCAGGATGGACACTGTCTCAGGTCCATGAGCCTGAGGAACTAAGAACCAGTATCGTGGAGGGGAGTCGAGTAGGTTGTGGGTCAAACGCACTGTGATCGAAACCCATCTCCACCACCTACTTACTTCCTGGATAAGAAACACAGGGAAGATTCAGAGAGGCTCAGTTTCACTTTTTGTGAAATGATTTAAAATGCCCGCTTCCAGGTTTTTGTGAGGACAAAGTAAGATAAAATACAAGGAGCATGGAGTACCCATAGGTGCTCAATGACATCACCCTTCCTAAGGAGATCAAGATCTGCACAGGCTGCTTCCTTCTTATGAAATGTTTCGGTTCCCTGGCTTTTGCTCCATGTGGGGATCATGGCTTGTACATTTTCACAGTGTAGGAGCATCTTTCCCATTCTTCCATGACAGAGAAAGCATGGACCAAGACAGACCTTGGTGGGACCATGAAACTAGGGCCAGCTGATTCTGTTTTGTGACATGTTCTTCTAAGACCTATATGCCCCTACCCCAAAGATGTGCTAACCACATTACACACCTATCCAGAGAAGAGACTTTTACTTGAAGGCACCACTGAGGACTTGCTTCAGGAGTGAGCCCAGAGACAGCCCCATCATACTCCTGTCCCATGCCTATCTGAGCCCTGAAGCAAACCACTTATTGCATTATTTAGAGCAGGGAAAAGGCAAGTTAGTAGTAGGAAAAAGATAATACATAAAGAGCAAGAGACTCTGCATAGGGTAAAAGAGTTTTGAGGGCCAAGTACTTACCCCAAACTCTTTTATTAATCCTCCTAGAAACCCTTGGAAGATAATATTATCATCCTGATTTTTCTTCCAATGAAAACAGGGAGAGAAGAATGAGTTCTTTAAGCATGCTGGAGTTTAGAATAGACCACACCTACACTTAGATGATACATATGACACAAAATGGTAGGGTGACTGTGACTACTGATACTGTACTGAATAGTTCAAAGTAAGTAGGCAAGAGGATTTTGAATGCTGTCACTGCAAAGAAGTGATACATGTATAATGTGACAGATATGCTAACTACTCTGATTTCATTATTATACACTGTATACACATGTTATTAAAGCATCACTATATCCCATAAGGCCTGCAGCCTTGCCACTGTGGCATCTGATCCCATGAGATCCCAGAAGCTAAGCAGGGTCAGACCTGGTTAGTACTTGGATGGGAGACCACCTGGGAACACTAGGTGCTGTAGGCTTGGGAGAAGGATCCAGCAACCCCTCCCAAAAAACAGTCAGCCACTGAAAACCCTATGAATAGCAGAGAAGCACTGACAATAGTGTTTCATGTGTTGTACATAGGGTCGCTATGAGTTGGACATCAACTCAAGGGCACCTAACAACAACAACATATCCTGTAAGGGCTGGCATTTAGCTCAGTGGGTAGAGTGCTTCTCCACACTCTCTGAGGACCCAGGTTCAATCTCCAGCACCACAAAATGGGAGAGGGACATGGCAATTCATTCCCAGGGCAATCCTGAAATAATCAGCCATTGAAAACCCAATGAGGTTCACTATGAGTTGGACCTAACTCCATGGCACCTAACAACAACATATCTTATAAGTTTGTATAAAAATTATGTGTTAATTCAAAACAAAACTTTAAAAATTTAAAAATATTAAAAACGATGAAACTCCATCACCCTAGAATCTCAAATAAAATAAAATAAAATAAAAAACTGTGGAAGAAAAAGAAATAGAGTCTATTCAGTGCCAGTAGCCAGAAAGAACAGAGGGTGAGAGAATTCTGATTGCTGAGATGTGGAGAAATCACAGCTGCAGAAGAAACTAAAACTTAAATACTTTTGCTACAGTAGCTCTTCTGCCTTTATTCTCTTTAACTGACTGCTCCCAGCTACATTGAAACACATCTTCATCTGTTTGGAATAAATTGTGTTGAACAGCCTGAGAGAAGCTGAGAGATGATGGAGAATTATTTTATTTCTATTTGCCATGGCTAGTTGATTCCTCTCTGTCATTTGCAAAAAAAGAAGGCCTGTTGAAAAAAAGCTGGTATAAAGTTTTTTCTCTCTCTTAGCTGGGCTCAGTGGCCCAGGCCTATAATCTAAGTGACTTGGGAGGCTGAGGCAGGAAGATCCTGAGTTCAAGGACAGAGGCAGCCTGTATAACTTAGGGAGACCCTGTCTCAAGATAAAATGTGAAAAGGGGCTGGAGGTGCAGCTCAGTGGTAGAGTACTTGCATAGTGTGTACAAAATTCTGGGTTCAAGCCCCCAATTCTAATACAAACAAACAAAAAAGTCCTCTCTCTTGCATCCCTGTCCTCTCCTCTCCTTCCTCGCCCCTCCCACAGCCCCCTTGTTGCCCCTGGGAGAAGGCACTTGCCATCTGGTCCTTGTCTCCATCTCCTTCCTTTTCCATTGCTCTTGTCACCCACTGACCCACGGTGTTCACTTTGCAAATACTCCACATGAATGACCTGAGCCCTGGTGTCTTCCTGGGCTACAAGCATCTGTTGGGTGACCCTGGATATTTTCACATATGGGGTATGCAGGACCTCACACGGCACAAGAACTGAGTCTGCAAGAGGCTCCCAACCCTCAGCTCAGGGCATCTCCTGCAGTCTCTCTTGACAGAGGCTCCCCCAGGCCCTCTGCCACTGAAGCTGGTAATCAGCACCCTGGGTAGACTCTCCACGCTTCTCCTTCACACTAAGCTATCCACAGGCCTTGAAGGGCCAGGCATAGACCTCCACCACCACCTGCCCACCTCTCTCCTGGATCCTGACAGCCCTTCTGCTCTGATCTCTGTTGCTTGAATCTAACTTCCTGATCTCTGCTTCCTCCCGCACACTGATGGCTCAAGGCACTCTTCTCTAACGTTTAAAATCGCTACCTATGGGATGCAGAATAACATCCATACACGTTGGTTTGCATTTAAGTCCATTCATAAGTTCACTGCATGCTGCATTCCAGGCTGTTCTCCCACCCTGGCCCTCCACAAGCACACGCTGTGGCATGCTGGACCCTGCCCTTGCTGAGCAGAGCTCACCTGTCCAGGTCCTTCTGTCCTTCTCCATTCTCTGCTTGCACCTTAGCAAGCCATGCCTGTGATCCACTCACTCACCCTGGCCTCCCGCGTGCTTCTGCATTGCATTGCTTATCCTGCTGCTTAGTGATTATTTAACTCCATCTTGTACCTATGTTAGTTAATTGCATCCCCAATGAGACTAGAAGATTCTGGAATATCATCTCCAAGGAGGCTGCAAGTTCCTTGAGTCCTGAGTAGTGATGAAGGGAGCAGGCCCTGCAGAAGGACTCTGGGGACTCAAAACCTGAGTCTACCACTGTGTCAGTCAGTTTTTATCACTGTAACAAAACTCCTTGAGACACTCAACTTGTGAGGGGGAAAGGTTGGTTTTGGCTGTTGGTTTCAGAAGTTTCACCCCAAGATGAGTAGCTTCATTTCTTTTGGGCCTGTGGTGAGGCCGAACATCATAATGGGAACACACAGCACAGGAGGCTGCTCATCTCATCGAGGCCAGGAAGCAAAAAGAGAAGACGGAGAGGCCAAGGTCCTATTATCCGCCTCCAGGGCATGTCACCAATGACTCAACTTCCTCCTTCAAGGCCATGCCTCCTTAAAGGTTCCACCAACTCCCAACCACATCACAGCCTGGGGACCAAGTTTTAACACACTGGCTTCGGTTAAGCGATATTTATCCAAGCCAGAGTAACCACTAATGGGCCCTGAATTCTCAGGCAAGGGAATGATCACTCTCCTTTCATTTTCTTGATGTGTGGCTGAGGATCACAACTGATCATCCCTCATCAAAATCTTGTGATGATCAACTGTCATGATCCACATAGAGTGTTTAGCACCAAACCAAGCACGTAATGTGTGCCCTGTAAGCATAAACATTGATGTTTTAAAATTGTTAATATTATTACTCAATATTGTACCCAAAACAGGAGGCAAACATTCAGTGAGTGTTCAGAACTGAATTCTTGAAAACAAAAACACAAAGCTATTTAATTCAGGGATTCAGGGTCACATTCAGAATGTAAGACTGATGCAAGGTTGGAATGTTTCTGCTAGTTCCTGGTCTATTGAATACTTACCTATTAACACCCCAAGAACCAAATGGGAAAGCAGGTTAGAACAAAGACCTCAGTGTCTTGGCTCTGTGGGAATAAGGCCAGCTTCCTGAAGGAGGCAGAATTCCCCTCCCCTTCCCTGACGCTCAGCAAGGATCTCCAAGCTGAGTGGAATGGAAGTTGATAGCATGCCTCCACCCAGCAGCACAGAGTGAAATGGCCTACATGCAGCACTAGTAGGACCAGTGGGCATCCTGGTCCCTCTGGTCCATAACTGCCTGCCAACACAAAGGCTGCACTCAGCAATGAAGGACAATAACAAGCCATCCTGTCAGCTAGTGGACCTGCAAGTGCTTCCCTTGAAAGGCCACTTCCCTGGGCTTATTCTCATGTTGTTGTTGTTGTTTAGGTGCCATCAAGTTGGATCCAACTCATAGTGATCCTGTGTACAATAGGATGAAACACTCTCCAATTCTGTGCCAAACACACAATCTTATTTATGTTTAAGCCCCTTGTTGCAGACACTGTGTCAATCCATCTAGTTGAAGGTCTTCCTTTTTTTCATTGACCTGCCACTCTTCCAAGCATGATGCCCGTCTCCAGGGATTGGTCCCTCCTGACTATATGTCTAAAATATGTAAGACACAGCCTAGCCATCCTTGCTTCCAAGGAGCGCTCTGGTTGCACTGCTTCTAGGACAAATCTGTTGGTTCTTTTGGCAGCCCATGGTATATTCAATATTCGTCTTCAGCACCATAATTCAAAAACATCAATTTTTCTCCTGTCTCCCTTATTCAACATCCAGCTTTCATAATTGTATGATGTGACTGGAAGTAGCATGGTATGAGTCAGGTGCATCTTTGTCTTCAATATGACATCTTTACTTTTCAACACTTTAAAGAAGTCTTTTGCAACAGCTTTTCCCAATGAGTCTTTCTCAACTGCCGCTTTCATGGATCTTGATTGTAGAACAAAATAAAGCAAAATCTTGGACAATCTCCATCTTTTCTTCGTTTATCATAAAGTTATATACTGACCCAGTTGCAAGGATTTTTGTTTTGTTGTTGTTAAGATGCAACCCATACTGAAGGCTGGACTGGGGTTTAGCTCAATTGGTAGAGTGTTTGTTTTGTGCTCTCTGAAGCCTGGGGTTTGATCCCCAACACCACAAAAATGGGAGAAGTACCTGGCAGCCCACTCCTGAAGCAATCAGCCGTTGAAAACCCTATGAATATCAGAGAAACACTGACATAGTGCTGGGCATGGCACAGTGTCAGGGAGTGTTCCATTCTGTTGTACATAGGGTCACTATGAGTCGGACCTGACATGATGACACCTAACCACCACCACCACAACAACAACAATAATATTCTCATTTATTCTCCCCAAAATCAAGTATAGAGATGATTCAGTGAAATACTGCATCACATTTTAACCTCTTCAAAATAGCTGAATTTTTCATAAGGCTCAGAGAATATAGAAAACTTCTTAAATCTTTAAAAAAGTTATTTATTTTTTGTGGGGATATGGAATGATAATTCAGTATATACATACAATGTATAATAGTCAAATCAGGATAACAACTCTACTTCCTTAAACATTTAAATATTTTTCATTTGGTTAAGGTGTAATAATAATTGTACCTATTTATGAGGCATAGTGTGATTTTTAAAATTGCATGCAGTACAATGAGTTTCATTATGAGGTTTTCATATCATTACACCCTTTACTTTGCACTTGTTTCCTCTCTTTACTCCTCTGTGCCTTCTCAGATCTTTAGCTGATGACTGGAAAGGAGGTACAGGGTAAATACAAATATCTATGGGGTTGTGAAGAGATCCCTTGACTAGTCCATGAGGGAAGGCTAAAAGAAACAGAGCAGATGCCCATGGTGCACCCATTACGCTCTGAGCAGCTCTCTGCTGGTCCTGGCATTTGATGATCAACCAGGAAAGTGGGAATTGTGTCTATGAAATGAGCGTGACAGGGGACAACTACACAATTGTTGTTAGGTGCCGTCCAGTTGGTATCCAACTCATAGCGACCCCACGTACAACAGGCGAAACACTACTGTCAGTGCTTCTCTGCTATTCATAGGATTTTCAACAGTGGATTGATTTTTGGGAGTGGGTTGGACGGTCCTTCTCCCAAGCCTACAGTATCTGGTGTTCCCAGGTGGTCTACCATCCAAGTACAAACCAGGCCTGACCCTGCTTGGCTTCTGAGATCTGACAGGATCGGATACCACAGTGCTACCACTACAGTTAGAAAGTGCTTTTCAGCTGAGATGTTGGAATTCTATAAAACATGATTCCAGTTCATAATTCTCAGTAGAAAAGGGGAAAATGTGAAGTAGCAAAATCCTTAGAGTCTTGGCTGAGCCAAGACCAGCATGCAGGAGCCTGACTCCTGGTCCAGCATTCAGCTGCTGACCACATCTGCAGCAGAAGCTTTGCTCATCCAGTGCCCACTACCCCTGCCTTCAACTGCACAGGGTCAAATGACCCAGTGAAATTGAAACATTTGAATGCCTTCCAAAATTCATTTATGAAAAGAACTTTGAAATAGTTGAACAAAGAGGCATCAAACACCTTCCTGCCAGGCAGCCTGATTTGGATCAGAGAATCTCAGCTCAGGGACAACCAGTGGCATTAAAGACATGAAAGGACGTGGGACCAACCCTCGCATTTCTATTCACTCCCTGCATGTATGAGTCCTGAGGAACCTGACGGAAGTGGGCTAACCCAAATGATTTCCTGCCATTTCTGATGAACATCTGAGGGAGGAGAATCATTTGTCCTTTATGGTGTCCTAGGAGGGAAAGATGAAATTTCTGAAGCTGTCCAATGTGGCTTTGATGAGGAAGTAATTAAAGTCACTGGCAGAACTATCACCACACTTGGGTCAGATAACAATGTCATTGGTAACACAGTCTGAGCTGAAGGGTAGGATCAGATGCCAAATGAAACTACATCCACCCTGGATACTCTTCCTGACATTTCCCATTTGCTCAGCTAGTACTATTTAGTCCAGAACTACGTGTGTGTGTGTGTGTGTGTGTTCATACAAGACAATGCTTAACTGATTTGTTTCCTCTATTTGATGAGAAGAAATGAAAACAAAGAAATTAGTTGCTCTATGGAACCTATGAAAATGATATAGCTTCACTTTCCCATGATAGGCTTAATTAAAATTTCTCTTACTGCTTTTTCTTGTGATGGCAGCAAAAGAACATCCCTTAAATATCCTTTATTATAAATAAATTCTTATAAATACTTTGGCTCTATTTAAGACCTTTACGACATGGTCTGGCTGAGTATGGCACTGCACACTTGTAATCCCAGTACTTAGGGGACTGAGGTAGGAGGATCACAAATAATAGGCCAGCCTGGGTGGTACAAAGCAAGTTTCAGGCCAGCCTAAATTCCATAGCAAGACACTGTCAAAAAACAAATCAAAATAAAACAAAAAACAAAACCACACAGACACATGCACACAAAAACAAACTCAATCTGATTTCTCTCAGGGTGCATCATAACCAGAGGAAATGTCCTGCTATATGAGCAGTGTGGTTGTATCACAGACTCACAGGTCCTTCACTGTACCAGTTATGTTTTATACTAAAAGGCAACCATGACCAAAAAAATATATATAAGACATGAAAGTAAAAGGTAAACTGTTTGGGGATCAGAAATAGACAAGTGGGAGGAGGGACAAGAGAGGGTAATGGGGGGACAAATATTTTTAAAGTACATGATATACATATATGAAAGTTCATACTGAAACTATTTTGCAGGCCAATTTAAAAATAAAAAAATGACAAACTAGGAAGAAGAGTGTAAGCACAATTTTAAGCAAAAGGCAATCCCAAAACAATCAGCCACTAAAAACCCTTGTTGTTGTTGTTGTTAGGTGCCGTCAAGTCGGTATCCGACTCATAGCGACCCTCTGTACAACAGGGGAAACACTATTGTCAGTGCTTCTCTGCTGTTCATAGGGTTTTCAATGGCAGGTTGATTTTTGGGAGGGGGTTGCCAGGTCCTTCTCCCAAGCCTACAGCTTCTGGTGTTCCCAGGCGGTCTCCCATCCAGG
>VMDO01013151.1:0-19055 GCA_007922755.1 Pedetes capensis | reverse complement strand
TTTAGCTTCTGAGATCTGACGGGATTGGATGCCACAGGGCTACAGCTGCAGGCTACTGAAAACCCTATGAGGGTCAATATGACTTAGACCCAACTCTTCGACACCTACTAACAATAACAACATTATTGTGCTGATCATTAGCTACAATTCTCATTGCTAATAAGGATAATCTCATTTATCTGTAGACTTTCAAATGTTTACTTATGTTTCCAGAAACCTTTTGAGAGCAGAATGGAGATCATATTTTGATTTATGATCACATGTTATGCAGTTTCTACTTTATAAAAAAAAAATAATGAAGCCACATTATTGACTCAAACTTGAATTGTGTTTTCTACAGTAAGAAAGAAAAATCTCATGCAGAGATTATGCTTGGCAATCAGTCATTAATATATTAAGATGTGTGAGGAATCAAGGGAAATGATTAGCAGATCAAATAGAAGCCTTGTCTAAATCAAATTACCCAAGTGCTCCTTGGTCCTTAAAGGCAAGATTTATTTACTTATTTACTAATCAGATATTTAGTCAGCATTTATTATAGACAACAGTCATTTCTGGGACCCAGAGGAACTCAAAAGTTAACAGCAGTGAGTTTCTGCTCTCCAGAAGTTTATAGACCAGCAGAAGAAAATGATATATGTCTGGAATATAGGTCAGAAAGTGGTGAATGTCACAAGATAATGCTTTTGTATTTCTTTGCAAGGCACAAAGGACAGGGAATACAATTGTAGTTTGACAGATGGAAAGCCTTTGCATCTTTAATATTGTATTAATTATATATTTCTTTTTAACAAATTATTCCAAAACTTAGTGGCATAAAACAATGAATCTTTATTCGCTCACATTTTCCACTGTGTGTGAATCTGGGTGTAGCTGAGCTGGGCTCCTGTCTCATGGCATCTCATAAGGTTATGGTCAAGCCATCAGCTATGGCCTTGACCCTTTTTGGGAGTCTCTACCAAAGGGGGAAAGAGAATGTCAGCCTCCAGGCTCCCTAACAGGGTTATTGGCCAGTCTCAGTGGATCCCTACATAGAGCTGCCACATGCTGTCACAGCAGGCGTCCTCCACGGCAACTGGTCTAAGAAAGCGCCCATAATGTAATCCCAGGTGCACCTGTGTGTTAAACCCAACTCACATCTGTGGAAAGGGCATGACACACGTGCGTGAAGGCCAGAAAGTGGGGATCATTTGGGCTCCGTTGAAGAGGTGACTGACCACAAATGCATTGTCTCTCCTATTTCAATGCTAAGATAGGGCCACAAGCTCCACTGTTGTGTCTGGGGTGGCTCATGCAATGTTCCAGACACATCAAAAGATATTAGAATGCCGGGGAGACAACAAAAGTGTGATGTGTCTCTTCCTCTGCCTTCTGCATGTTATTAAGGAATCATATTTTCCAGCCATGTCCAAGTAGGTCCTAGAGGGCCACGTGGTGCTTAAACACCTCTAGGACAGAGACTGAGTTGTGCAAGATAGCCAGACACATCATTCTCCTTGTTTCTTGTTCTGAACATTTAGTCCTGTCAAAATAGGCAGAGTACATCTTGCATCCCTAACAATAGTCTGGATCACACAGAGGAAAACAACGAAGTCTTAAAGACAGCTTGACAGAGAAATGCCAGAAAATGATACATCCCGCCTTTTCAAAGCCCTGATTATATCTGTGGTTATGCAGATCAGGTTCTTAGGAGAAGTTTTGCCCTTCAGAATTTCCGATTACCCTTAAATTTGCGAGAGGCAGGGAAGGCATCCCATTTGAACAAGGGAAGGTCAGACCTAGACGCTGGGGGGAGGTTTGAAAGAATATATTAATCAATCAGAAAAAAACATAGTTGTAAAAAGTTATGATCACATCAGAATCTAAAAATGTAACAGCTAAGTTACCTTCATGTAATATAGGAAAAGGAATAAATCCGCTAGACCTTGTCCTGCTTTCAGTAAGCATTTATTGAGTTCCCAGTATAGGTTTGTTGCTGAGTCTATGGATAAAGAAATTATAGCTACAGGAAACCAGGGACATCTTTGGTATTTATAAACCATTAGACTTCTTCAACAGGGCTGGAGTTTAGCTCAGTTGGTAAAGCGCTCTATGCTCTCTGAGGCCCTCGATTCAATCCCTAGCACTGAAAAAATGGAAGAAGGATGTGTCAACCCACTCCTGAAGCAATCCAAAAACAAATAGCCATTGAAAACCCTATGAGGGTCACTATGAGTGGGACCAGACACAATGGCATCTAACAACAATAAGATTCCTTCAAAAGCTACTGCTAAAAGAATTCATAGTCTACATTATTTTTATTTTCTAATTTTCAGAAAAAACATTAGGAAGTTGTTTGGGTTTTTTGTTTTTGTTGTTGTTGTTGTTGTTAGTTCTGGTAATGGAGTGTTTTCTTGTTTTGTTTTTTGTTTGTTTGTCTGAGACAGGGTCCTGCTCTCTAGCCCAGGCTGGCCTTGAACTCATGATCCTCCTGCCTCAGTCTCTAGAAAACTGAGATTACAGGTATGCACCACCATTCCCACTAGGAAATTGTTTTAAGGAGGGGACACAATTGTCGAAGATACTTAGATTCTGTAGTCAGAGATAAAGATCATGATTCCACAAGTTAAAAACTGTGGACTTGAGCATAAGATTTAAATTTGTAGAGTTATGAGAATTAAATGATAATCACACTTGAAATTCCTTTCCTTTTTTTTTTTAACCTGGTATAGAGTAGCCATAGAGTGAATGGAAACTGTGGTTATTAATAATAATCACATTAATAAAAACCATGAAAACCTGATTGTTTAGCAGCATAGCAGAGCTGAAGCGACTGCAGTAGAAACAAAGGGATACTAGCTTTAGGAGCAGGCAGAGCACTAAACAACATGCGGTTATTAGGTTTCCACTCTCCATAATTTTGAAATTTATAATTAAAGACCTAGTCTGGAGCCCTGCATGCCAAATGAATGCCCGGATCTAGGAGAGCTCACTGCAGGGAGGCATTGGAAGTGATTAAAGGGCTGGAAAATGGAGCCATAAGAACTAGCAGTGGGAAATAAAGCTATGGAGTATGGGAAAGAGCAAGAGAGGAAGGACTCTAACTCTGGGTATATAAAGGAGGGCTGTTAAAAAATGAAAAGGACGGTTGTTATTTATTTCTTTTAGGTTGTAGTGTAGAAGAAACCTCTGGATAACATGGGAAGTTTCACAGTCTCTTACAAGGATGTTTTGGCTGCCAGTTTGAATTGCATATCTGCCTCTTTCTTACTCTACCAATTTCTTAACCTGCAGGAACTGTAGCTTCACTGTCTCATTTACTGGAATAAGAGTGACTGTTGGGTGCTTATGGCTGGGGTTTAGCTGAGTTGGTAGAGTACTTGCTCTATGTGCTCTGAGGTCCTGGGTTTGGTCCAAGCACTGCAAAAATGGGAGAAGGACATGGCAACTCACTCCCAAAACAATCAGCTATCAAAAACCTTTTAATAGCAGAAAAGCACTGACATAGTGATGAGTATGGCACAAGGTCAGGGAATGTTTCTTCTGTTGTAGGGTCTCTATGAGTTGGATCTGACTTGATGGCACCTAACAATAACAAGCTGGGTGCTATAAGGATATGATTGGATACAATTTGGTCAAGATCAGTTTTTCTGATAGACTGTTGGTTCAGCATCAACATGCTGTGTGGTCTAGAGCAGATGGTCCTGACAGTAGGGAGAGTTTGGCTCACAGCAGAAGGCTGGAAGATCAGGAGTGAAGGAGTAACCAAAAGAGGAACATGTCATGGGACAGCGCCGAGAGCCCATAAGGCAACTTGCTTCCAGCAATTGCTTTCTTGCTATTTCCAGCCAAATGTGTTTTATCCAATTCTTTCTAGCCAAAAATGTATTTTATTTGATAGACCATCAGTTCTCAATCTATTGTGCAGATTAGAATCACCTGGGGAAGTTTTACGTACCCTGGTGCCCAGGCCACACTTCCAACCCAGGAAGTCAGAATCACTGTGGGTTATACCCAGGAACTAAGGCATTTTAAAAAAGTTCCCCAGGGGATTCCATGAGCAGCCAAAGTTGAGAAACACTGCTATGGAGGGTAACAGGCTCAAGGAAAGAACCCCTATCTGGAGCTGGGGTGGCTCTGGAATATAGCAATTGTCTGATATGCATGAGGCCCTGGGTTCTGTCCCCAGCAATGAGACACGAAACGGAGGAAGGAAGGAAGGGAGGGAGGGAGGGAGGGAGGGAGGGAGGGAAAGAGAGAGAGAAGAAGAGAGAAAAAAGAGAAAGAGAGAGAGAGAGAAAGAGAGAGAGAGAGAGAGAGAAAGAAAGAAAAAAGAGAAAGAAAGAGAGAGAGAGAGAAAGAGAGAGAGAGAGAGAGAGAGAGAGAGAGAGAGGGAGAGAGAGAGAGAGGAAAGAAGATGGAAGGAAGAAAAAAAGAAAAGAGAAAAGAAACACAAGCATTGTTGTTGTTGTTGTTAGGTGCCGTCGAGTCGGTACCCTGGTAAATTGGTAAACAGTCTCTCCTTTCCCCTGATGACAGCTTTTTGGAATCATGTGGGTTTGTCCCTAGTGGGAAGGATGGGAATGGCCTACATGATATCTTGTAGTTCCTTCTGTACTCAGAACACAGTTTATGAGGGATGTTCCTATTTTATTTTCTTCATGGGTTCACTAAATGGTCAAACATTTCATACACTAGTTAACTTGGTTTCCAAATCAGTCCATTCAAACAGACACAGTCCAAACTAATGTTCTCTGGTACAATTTACACAAAAACACTTGCTTACAGTTGCTTGCCTGCAGCTATACCATTGTGGCGTCTGATTTCATCAGATCTCGGAAGCTAAGCGGGGTCAGGCCTGGTTAATACTTGGGTGGGAGACCACCTGGGAATGCCAGGTGCTGTAGGCTTGGGAGAAGGACCTGGAAGCCCACTCCCAAAAAACAATTTGCCATTGAACACCCTATGAATAGCAGAGAAGCATGACAATAGTGTTTCACCTGTTGTACATAGGGTGGCTATGAGTTGGACACTGGCTCGATGGCACCTAATAACAACACCACAACAGAGTTGCTTAGATTTTTCTGTTTTCAATTTTTTTTTTTTTTTTTTTTTTTTTTTTTTTTTTTTTTTTTTTTTTTTTTTTTTTTTTTTTTGTGGTACTGGGGGTTGAACCCAGGGCCTTGTGCTTGCATGCTCTGCAAGTGCTGGACCACTGAGCTGCACCCCCAGCACATTTTTTTTTTTAACTTTTTTGAGACAGGGTGTCGCTAAGTTATGCAGACTGCCTCTGGTCTCAAATTTGAGATCCTTTTGCTTCTGCCTCCCGAGCTGCTGGGATTACAGGCGCACGCCACCATGCCTGGCCGTGTTTTCAAATTTTTTACAGAGTGCAAGTCCAATTGTAGATCAGAAGCCTAAGGAGAAAACCAATTAACTGCAAACTTGTCATCACACCAACACTCAACATTTAAAGAAACCAGTGGCTACAGGGTATTATGATGTGCTTGATATATGTGAATCACGAAGGTAAACAGACCTGTGAATTCAGTTTAAAGTGTTGCTTTTCATCTTTACTTTCTCATTTTATTTTCTCTTCAGGGCCATCACTGTTATCTGTTAATCAAATAACAAATATTCATTCAATACCTGTTAGGAGCAAGCAATAGAAACGCATAGCACTGGGCTAGACCTAGTGTGAGCTAGTCTGAGACGTAATCCATTGTGTCACCTGCAAAGTAGATGCTGAACAGAATAGGGTGGTATTAGCTATGCCAAGAAGAAAGTCATAATTTCTATTTGGAGAGTCCACAGGAAGTGTTTTAAGGTGGGTCTCCTAAGAAACAGGCTGAGATTGGGGTACAGAGAATATATTGGGGTGAACTCTTAGAAATAATGCAGTAGGCTGGCGAGGTGGCACATGCCTGTAATCCCAGCAACTCTGGAGGCAGAGGCAGGAGGATCACAAGTTTGAGACCAGAGGCAGCCTGCAAACAAAACAAAACAACAACAACAAAGAAACAATGTGGTGAAGGGTGGGGAGAGAGGACTGTGCAGGGGAGAGAATTGAATGGTAATGTCATTGCCACAGAAGCCTGAAAAGGGCAACTCTCAATTGCCCCACATTAAGAGAAGAGGTTACCCCTCCCATCCCTGTCCCAGGTAGACCTTGGATCCCTGCAGGCTGCCCTCATGGGGAGGCATGACCTTGGCAAGACGATGTCCTATTAAGGCAATGTCTAGACAGGAATTCGGCTAAGAGCCTTTGGCCGCTACAGCATTTCAATCCCAGCATGAGCTCCTGATGGTTCTCCCCAGATGAGTTCATTTCCACCCTCTCCCATCTCAGTGGCAAATCCAACCTCGAGTGTTGGGGCTAAAAGCCTCACTGCTGTCCTTGTCCTCGCGGTATTTTTAACACATCTGTTCTCTCAGCCAAACCTGTTGGTTTTAACTAAAGAACAGATCCAGAATTCCACAGCCTCTTACTGTCCCACCATCCTTGCTGTGGTTGCTGCTGTGCCTGGGCCTGACAGCAGCCTGAGATGCTGGTCTAACTCTTCTCCCCATCCCTCCGTCTACTTACGACACTGTCAAAGTGGAACACTAGCTAGTCATTCCTCTGTTCAAAATCCTTCCAGGTCTCCTCAGGTCTTCCTACACCTCCTGACCCATCCACGGAGCCTGACTCAGCAGGCTTTGTAACAGTGACCATTCCCCATGCTGCAAGGTCCTTCCCACTACTCCAGGACAGCTCCAGACTCTGTCAGGCATTGACTCAGCAGTCACCTTCTAAGCACAGCTTTCCTGATCATGCTCCCCTCTCCTGCTTCTGCCCCAGTCCTTGTCTTACTTTTCTCATTAGCATTTATTTCCACCAAAATTGCACATAATTTAATTTAATTTAATTTAATTTAATTTTAATTTTTGCGGTACTGGGGTTGAACCCAGGGCCTCGAGCCTGTATACTTTGCAAGTGCTGGACCACTGAGCTGCGCCCACAGCCCATTTTTTTACTTTTTTAGACAGGGTCTCGCAAAGTTACACAGACAACCTCTGGTCTCGAACTTGTGATCCTCCCGCCTCCGCCTCCCAAGCCGCTGGGATTACAGGCATGCACCACCACGCCTGGCATAATTTTATTTTTTAGGTGTGTTGATTGACTGTCTTTCCTAATAATACCCCACAAGCAGAGTTTTGGTTCCAGTGTTTACTGGACATCTCCAGGCACCTAGAGCAGCATCTGGCATATGGGCCAGACTCAATTAATTAGTACAAAAATCAAGAAGACAACACTGAATTGCAAACTCCAGAGGCCTTAGGAGACCTGTTGATGGTCTAATGTGTTGGACCTGGTTTTTAAATCTGATGGTTTTAGACTCCATGGTCCAATTCATACCATGAGTTCTAACAATTTTTACTTTACCATTTTATTATTACTGTGATTATATTCAAATATTTTAATGCATGATATAATTGGGCTGACTCCCTGAGGCTTCCAAACAGAATGACGCATTCTTAAGTAGATAATGAATCAATAAATGATCTCCTGGGACCTAGTTAGGGTTCCACAACTTAGCAAATGAATAATGGGTTGATTTGTTCTTCAGGAGGGTCCAGATTCTGCTTCTCATCAATAGCTCACTATTGTCTTCAGCACACAAAGCTTCAAGCAAGATTTTGTTTAGATTTGGCTTGGTTGCTGATTTTCCCCCCTCAGGATGTTTAAGGGAATTGAATGGTAGAATAGAGATTTTGGAACTATCTCTATTTAGTTATTGCTGTCAGCTGTTTCTTCCAATTTCTTCCTCCAGTAATCCAGCTTTTAAAATAACACAGTGATAACAACTCAAAGTCCTTTTGAAATGACAGTGAAATTCTCACCATTTGATTCAGGGAATCAGGATTGTTTCAATAATTTTAATAAAACCAGTCAAGAACTACAATAAATATAAAATGACTTTTTTGTTTTGCTTTGGTATGGTTTAGGTTTTTGTTTTGTACTTGTTGTTGTTGTTATTGCTGCTGTAATTTTATAGATCAGATTAAATCTTTCTCTCTAAGAAAGCAAATAATAAACTGACTTAATTTTTCTGAATTTTAAAAGATTCCACATAAAAGGAAGCCTTACCATCTCTCTGGTCTAGAACCAGAAAAGTCCAGAAAGATGTCTATGAGTATTTTTAGGATATTGTTGTTCAAATAGTATGCTAAATTATGTTTTTCTTTTCTATTTGAGTTTTGATTGTCTTTATAGATTATGAAGGTTGCTACTCATTCCCCATGATATAATTATAAAATGTGATTAATAAAGTTGAACAGTACAAAGCAGTTGTAAGTGGTTCTTCAGAAAAACCTAGCAAGCTCTATGTTATCTTTATAGAATGGTTCCCCAAAATAATAAGCAAATAAGTCCATTATATTTTTAATTCAGAGTTTTGAACAGAACTGAATTCAAACCTTTGCTTTATTTTCCTCTTCTAATAACAATAACACTTTAATAACGATTCAGTGAAGTGCTTTGATGTTTATCAAGTGTCTTACCATATATTATCCTATTTGACTCTCATAGTAACTTTGTTTAGAGATCAAGTAATCAAACCTCTAGTAGCTTAAACAATTTGCAAAGGGCCATGAAGCAATTAATGATGGAACTAGATGAAAGATGAAAACTTCTCTTTGAAGTTTAAGCCCAGATGTTTCCTATCTTCCCATTCAGCTTCAGCTTACTTGCTGGAGGCAGGCCAGTAATAAAAAGAAACTTGGGATCTAACCAATGGACCACAGTGATGCTCTGCAGATATTAGGATCTCTGATCACTCCTCACTGAACCCTAATGAAACAACAGAAAAGAATTCTGTTACAGGCAGAAACATCAAGGCCATCTTCACACACACACCTCTCTCTCTGTCTCTCTCTCTCTCTCTCTCTCTCTCTCTCTCTCTCTCTCTCTCTCTCTCTGTTTTCCTCTCCCCGTTCCCCTCGGGGATGAGTTAATGGGCAACAGGTCTGTTGCAACAATACTCTTTGGAAATTAGGTAATAGAAGTTATTTAACAAAGTTAGGATGGACACTGAATAGTTGGGTGGAACATGTGGGTTTTCAACTGGGACTCAACCAGCAAGACAGGCTAAATTGCAACTTCTCCTCTAAGTTTGTTATAGTAACCATATGTGATCTTAACTGGCATCTGTGTACAGTGCAAATGTTCTGATTTCAGTTAACAGTATTTATACTGAACCAGCTCTTCAAAAGAAAGAATGAGACACTAGGGAAGTAATTGCAGGAAGGTGGCAGAACCCTGAACAGTCCTTGCTAATTCCATGAGCTCCTGAGAGCCATTTCACCTTTTCACCTTCCTGTGCTTGCACCAAGAGGATACTATATTGATACATATATTATGTCCCATGAGCCACAGGGAACAAAATGAAAGAATAAACATGGAATTTCTTATAACCTATATATGCTGAACACACACAAGATCTTTTTTTAAATAATACTTCCATGAATTAAATCACATCAAATACAGATTCATAAAATGAAAAAAATTTCAAGTCATATATAAGTGATGAAAAATTACTATCTAGTAGAATTGGTAGACTTCAATAAATATTTATCACCTACAATGTTAAGAATCTCATGATAAAATATACCAAAAATACAACGTTGAGGAAGAGAGAGACCCTGCCTTCAGGGATTAGAATATATTACAAGTGCAATACAAAACATGCATGCCTAGTCCCATGCATCTGGGCTCTGGGGACATTGAAGAAGAAAGGGAATACAGTGAAGGGATGGAGGGCTTGAAGGAGGACTTCACAAACATTGGAGCATTTGAGTCAACCCATGAGGTGGAATTTCCAACATGTCCTGGCTGGAGAAGCAGATACCTTTGAAACTGAAGGACATTTTTAACTAAAAGCCAATAAAGCAAGGAAAGCAGGAATAGCAAGTTGGCTGCACTGACTCCCAGGGAACCAAGTGATACAGAAGCAGCTGAGAAAAGTAGGCTGAGGGCTTTAAATGTTAGGCTGAACAATTCACTATTAACATCTCAGACTGGGGGAAAGGCATGAGAAACTTCAGGCACAAGAATGATAGAATCAGAGTTGCACTTCAGGAAATTTAATTTTGCAGCAGCAAAACCGAAAAGAAATTGGAGTAGGAAAAAATACCTACAGGTAAGGAAATCAGTAAAGACAATATTGCACTAGTTTAATAAAAAGCAACAAGGTCTAAACAAGAGAAGTAGTGATGGGAGATAAATTGGCAGTGGATTACCTGTCTCGCTAACATCAATATAGACATGAATGAACTTGAGATGTACAGATTGATGGGTGATGTGCTCATTTTAAAATGGCGTTGAGAGCCAGGTGCCGTGTAATCCTAGCGACCCAGGAGGTGGAGGCAGGAAGATTGCAGGTTGGAGGCCAAAGGCAGTCTGTGTAATTTATTGAGACCTTGTCTCAAAATACAAAGTAAAAAATGGGCTGGAAGTGCGGCTCTGTGGTAGAGTACTGGCAAAGCATGTGGGAGACCCTGGGTTCAACCTCAGGGATTGCAAAATAAATACACAAATGAACAAATAAAATAGCATTAAATCCAACACAGTGCTCCAAATTGTTGTGTACTTGGACAATATAACCTATTGGATCAACAACAACACACACCTTGAAAATTATCCTAAGACCAAATCATGGCACATAATTAAGAAATGGCGGCTCGCTGAGTGGAAAGGTGCTCTGTTTGACCTGGCTATGCAGTTATCACTTGTTCCTGCTTGTCGGGGAGCTCCCGACATCTTCTTTGTCTAGCTTACTCTTACTTGACTTTAACTGTCACTTTTCCCATGACCTCCTTTGGAAAACCATTGGAATCTCTCAGATTTACATGCTTCCTCTATGTACTATGCTAGGAACTTCAACATATGTGATTTCTTGCTTAATTATCTTCATTTCTTCATTAGACTGTGAATTTTATGAGGGCTCAGAATTTGTCTGGTTGTTCTCATACCCAGCACCTGGATCAGTATTTGGTACATACATAGTAATGAATATTCACTGAAGAGGTAAATGCTTTATATTGCAAGAGAGATATTTGATTTGCAAAATTCTTCTCAGATCCAGACAAACTCGATTCTTTTGCAAGAAATTGGCTAGAGCACATCACCAGAGATCAATAATAGATTTCCCATGAACCAATTTGCTTGAGAGATAAGAGGTGTTCATTTGTGGCAATGGAGCAAAGTATTCCCAAGCAACTCCATTCTGAAGAGCTTCCGTCACCCATCCCTGCAAGATCCAAACACACACCTGTACTCTCCCAGGAGCTCAGGAGAAATCCTAGTTGTACAAGCATATACAACTGATTGGCAATTAATCTGATTTTGCACCTGCTTTGAATCTCCTCAGGGCATTGCCCTGTACCCTAGGAATCAATTTCTTTAAAGTACGGTTTTTGAAAATGTGGGCTTGCTTTTCAAATGGCTACTCACTTCCATGACTGAAAGTCACATTTACATCTTCTAAGCACCATAAAAGGGCTTGATTTCATACACAGGCAGTATGCCAAGTCAGCTACCACCACAATTACTATAGCTAACTTTTACCATAGTTAATATGAGCCAGAACACAGGCTTAATACTTTACTGACTTCATTTTACTTTAATATCACATGAAGTTCATCAGTTGTTATTATCATTATGCACATTTTACAGGCAAGGAAATAGAAGCATAGGGAAATTAAGACCCTTTCCAGGCTCTGTTTCTAATAGTTGCAGAGCTAAATATGTGACATCTAATAACCACAGAGTTAAATGTGAACCCACTGGGCACTAGTAACCAAGGGCCTGCTGGCTCTTCTGCCATAGGCACTAACACATGTCAAAATCACAAAGAAAATAACCTTGGGGGTATCTCTTTGTATATGATTCATATTATGGAATTTTGACTCTTATTTGCCACTAAATCTCTTGAATCTGGCACTTGTGGGAATGCAGTAAAGTATTCATTGGTGAATGGGACACTCAGCATCACTCTGTTACTCCAACCCAAGATGTCTATTACAGAGCTCAAAGTGGTAGACTACAGATAGTTAAAATTTTTCCCTTGGTCTCCAGCATAGAGTTTTAAATTTTAATTGGCTGCCAAGATAAAAAAGCAGGATACTTCACATAAAAATGCAAGTTTTTAAATTCTCATGAATAACTAAAATCTCCAGCAACCCCTGCCTGTATTCTATGATGGTAACAGCTGAGATGAGCTGTGGTTCCTCTCTTTAGATGAACACACACTCCTCCATTTTCTCCAGTCCTCACCGTGCTCTATTGTCTTTAACTCAACATAGAAGCCCTACGACGCATGGCCATTTCTTGTCTTACAGCCAGGCATCCTCATTAATAGATGTTACTTCCCTGGTCCTGGGGGCACAGAGTGAGCTCAAATCTAGAGTAATTCAGCCACTGGCCTAGAGTTATGTCTTCTGTGACTCCAAAGAGTCACAGAATGTAGCAGCCATGCCAAACCTGGAATTCACATGCTCAGGTTGACTCCACACCCTGGGGAACTCGGCCTTTCTTAGAATCTGTGCTTGCCCAGTTGTTCATTTCATTCTGGTCACTCTCTCTGAGCCTCTTCCTGTCTTGGTTGTGCCACCCTGAGGCTGATGATTATTAGATGAGACTTCTAGTCCCAACCCTTCCGAGCTTCAGGATATCATATACTACTTCCATAAAAGCATAAAGGAGGAGGTGAACATGAGCAACACACAATGATACGCATGTATGGAAATGTCACAATGAAACCCATTAAGTTGTACACTAAAAAAATACTGATTAAAAAAATCCTCCACCTGTAAGTCTTAGAAACACTTCCAACTCAGTACATGCAAAATTGAAAGTGCATCTTCTTCCCTAACCTCCCCCTGTATCATCTGTATCCTTTAGTGTAATCCCCTTGGTAATGTGCACCAGAAACATAGATGCTTATATTAGTCAAGAGGTATGTTGCTGTGGCAGAGAAACCAACTGAGTCAAACTTATAGGGAAAGGGGTATTTATTGGGGGCTCAAAGTTACAGGATCAATCCACAATGGTGGCAGGCAGCCAGGGAGGTGTCAGGGCCTGTGGCAGATGACTCATGGCATGGCAGACCAGGAACAGAGAGAGCTTACTAGAACCAGGGAGTCCAGGTAAAAACCTCCAAAGGAGACTCATTTCCACTAAGCTAGATCCTACCTCCTAAAGTTTCATAACCTCCCAGGATAGCATCACCAGCTGGGACCAAATGTTCAAACACATGGCCTCTGGGGAACATTTTAGGTCCAAACCATATCAATGGTCCCATGATTTTCCCCTATTGCCTCTTCAGGTTCAAAGCATGAGACCTGATGATTGTGTCTCCTTACTCTTTCCAAGCCCATTATCTCACTTCCAGTTGCCCTTCCACTTCTCAATTTGGGCCTTTTACCTCTCAGCTAATCCTCTGAAATAGCTGCTCTCTCTGTCCAAGGCTTCTTCAAGATGTGTGGCAATAACAGAATGTTCAAGCTAAAATTTAAATGCAGTTGGGAAAACCCAGCCTTTAAGGCCCATCAATGGCTCTCCTCTCTTTCTCAGTCTGGCCTCAGTGCCAGCACACTGCCCTGTCTTCTGACTGAATCCCCACCACATCTTATCTCTCTCTTCATTCCTCAGCAACACCATATTGCTCTGCATTCCCTGAGTAAACAAAACATGGTTGACTGGAGCTCTCTCTGGGGGATTTAAGCATCAAATAGGTAAAGAGTTTTGTATGGAAGACATGTACAGAAATGGAATTAGTCTTTCTAATTGTTACTCAGTATTTAAGACTCTGCTCAAGTATCTTCTCCTGGAAGATTTTCCTAAACACGTAGTATCCCCCACTTCCCCCTCCTCTTCCCCTCCAGGCTAAACTTTGGTGTCTTTAGTCTGTACTCCCCTACATTTTCACTTGTCATTTATCATGGAACTAAATGCATCATATTTTAATTATCCTTTTACATTTCTATCTCCCCTACTAAACTTGTACATGTTGAACAATAAAGACTGTATTATTCTTCATTGATCTCCAGAACCAATCACATGGTAGTTCAAAATTACTCAATGAACAATGAATGAGCAAGAAAATGATGACACCAGAAAACTTACATAAATCAGACACAAAAAACAGAATCTGAGATTGAAATCAAATGGTGAACCAAATGCAGTGGCACACACCTGTAATCCCAGTGACTCAGGAGGCGGAGGCAGGAGGATCGCATGTTTGAGACCAGAGCAGTCTGCGTAATTTAGTGAGACCCTGTCTCAAGAAGTAAAAAAAAAAAAAAAAAAATGGGCCGGGGTTGCAGCTCAGTGGTCCAGCACTTGCAGAGCATGCAAATGTGAGGCCCTGGGTTCAACCTCCAGTACCACCAAAAAAAAAAAAAGGAAAAGAAAAAGAAATCAAACGGTGTTTTTGCCCCAGAAATCATAGAAGCCATCCAAACTGGGCTATGAAGTTGGGTAGTGGAATACATTTTCTTTTTTGTCCAAATGTCTTAGTATTTGTATACAAAGGGATACAATCCCTCTATGACAGAGATAAGTTGATTTTTAAATGTTCACTGTCTGTCTGTAAATTCATAGATGATGTAATAACATTTATGGAAAAATGATTTCCTACCACTGCCTACAGTTGCTATTCACAGCAAATTATTTACCAGAATTTCCAAGTAGTAAAAGCAAATTAGGTCAGTGATACATACAAAATATGGTAATTGTTAGTAAAAGTCTTTCAGATTATTACTGTAATACTATATTTTATAGTCACATAAACATATATTTGGATAATAACAGTATTATTGAATTTGATGCTCAGCAGTAATCTTAAAACACTGATGATTAAATAAATGATCCTCCACTGTACATAGAAGAGACATCCAATAACGGGAAGAGATGTGCTCAAAGTAGATGAGTTGATTATTGCCAGAAAGTTTTAAAAAAAGTGTTAATATACATGTGTTCATAGTTGACCAAGAATATCTGAGTTGGTGTAGTTTGTAGTACTAATTAAAACCAATTCTTTACTAAAATTATGGTCATAGGCAAGCATATAACACAGGGTGAAAATTATCCCTAATTCTTTATAAAATTTAAATGATAGAAGGAACTATTTTTCATATGTACTTGAGACTACAGTCTGTAATTGACCATATTTAATTTTGGAAAGACCAATTCTTTCAAACAGGCACTCTTACTTCAAGTACAAATGTCTTACTTTTGAAAGTCTCTGACTGCTTAAAGGTTATATCACCACAAGCATTGATGTATTCAACCAGCAAATGTTTGTTTTCAGTATGTGTTCCAAGCCCCTAATGGTGAAGAAGAGGCATGGTCTTCACAGTCTTGTGGTTTATGGTCAGTCATCACTTCAATCTGGAGGCAAGCTCATTGAGAGACAGTGTTCTGGTTCTCACAGTGGCACTAATACAGACCACTTCTAAAAACAAATTACCTTTTTTTTTTTTTGCCGTACTGGGGTTTAAACCCAGGGTCTCACACTTGCATGGTTTGCAAGTGCTGGACCACTGAACTGCACCCCCAGCGCATATTTTTTTAATTTTTTTTTTTTGAGACAGGGTCTCACTAAGTTACACAAACTGCCTCTGGTCTCAAACTTGCCATCCTCCTGCCTCTGCCTCCCCAGCCGCTGGGATTACAGGCCTGTGCCAACGCACCTGGCTCGCAAATTACAATTTGTGTGATCTAAGTTCTGTTGAGCAATGAGTGTAGTTCAGAAGTAGAGCTATTACCAAGCATTCACAAGGCCCTAAATTTGATCCCCAGCACCATAAAATAAAATAAAAATAAATCCTAGTAAAACAAATGGAATGTTATGTGACTGTTTTCAACCTATGGAAACTGAGTGTGACTTGTACAACTTATTGTACCTTAAAATATTTGCCCAACTTCTACTCTCAAAAGATGAAATACATGTACATATCCCTATTCTACCCACTAAGTGAAATAAAATCCTGAATATCACATGTAAAACAAGCATAAGTAGCTTCTGCAAGAGAGATGTAGACCAGACCAGACAGAGACCTTTGTTACCCAACGAACCACATAGCAGTGCGTCCCCTAAGTATTTTTGTTGTTGTTGTTGTTGTTGTTGTTGTTGTTGTTTTGCCTTATAAATCCCATATGTGGAACTCAATTCTGGCAACCTGGTAATGCCAAGAGGCACATAAAAAAGCTGCCCCCCCAAAGCCCCCAGCTCACTCTCTCTAGGCAAAGGACCAGGAAAGAGATACATATTTATTTATTTGTTCCACCTTATTTTTGTGGTACTAGGGGGCTGAACCCAAGGCCTCATGCATACTTTGCAAATGCTCTACCATTGAGCCACACCCCCAGCCCTTTTTTCATTTTTTATATCAAGTCAGGGTCTTGATAAGTTACATAGGCTACCTATGGCTTTGAACTTACAATCTTCCTGCCTTAGCCTCCCATGTTGCTGGGGCTAGAGATGTGTGCCACCTCGCCTAGCAAGAAAAAGACATCCTAACAACAGAAAGTTTCCCAATAATACCACCCCACTCCAGGCAAGCAATGCTGAAGAAAGTATGGTCCTTCTTCACTTCACACCAGTAAGGCTAAGTAGGAAGCTGGGCAGCCCACTTTGGCCAGGCTTGTCCCAAGCCCTTCTAGGGTAGTGTTAGAGAAGGGCAGCTTGAACTTTTAACCCCACCAGGCTGTAAGGAGCCCCTCCGTCCTCCTCCCAGTGTCAGCAGAGACCATATGGGAATCACACTCCCACTCCTATACAGTGGTCATGACTTCCACCCCTCTTTCTTCAGTGTAAATCCAACAAAACATGTGATTATGTAATTTTCTATGCCCAAAATTGCCAAGCCTGATAGTATAAATCAAAAAGGATCCAAGTAAGTGTAGAGGCACACCATGTTCATTAATTTTGAGTCTGAACATGGTAATTGTATCAGTTCTTCTCAGTTAATTCAGTTTTAATGCAATTCCTATCAAAATCTCACCCACAATGTTTCTACATACAGACAAAACTATCTTAACACTTACATGAAAAAGCTCAGAAATTAGAATAGCTCAGAAATTTTTGAAAGAGAAGAACCTAGTGGGAGGAATCAGTCTATCCAATTTCAAGGATTCCCATACAGTTATAATAATCAACAACAATGGAGTGACAGATACAAAAACCAATGGAACTAGCACAGAATGGGCACACTATGCCCAACAGATTTTTTTTACAGGGATGTGAAAGAAATTCAATAGAATAATGATAATCTTTCCAACAAATGGTGCTGGAGCAACTAGATATCCACAGCAACAAAACAAAACAAAAAAAAACTTCAACCTAAAATTTTCAGTTCTTACAAAAATTAATTTTAAATGATTCACAGATTTCAATATGTAACATTAAACTGCAAAACATTTAAAAGATAATATAGCTAGGCACCATGACACATGCCTGTAATCCCAGCAACACAGGAGGCTGAAACAGGAGGATCACAAGTTTGATGTCAGAGGCAGCCTGCACAACTTAGCAAGACCCCGTCTCAATATTTTTTAAAAATGTGGTCACCAGGCACGGTGGCGCATGCCTATAATCCCAGCAGCTCAGGAGGTGGAGGTAGGAGGATGGCAAGTTTGAGACCAGAGGCAGTCTGCATAACTTACCTAGACCCTGTCTCAAAGAATAAAAAAAAAAAAAAAAGGGCTGGGGTGCAGCTCAGTGGTGGAGCACTTGCAGAGCATGCAAACTCGAGGCCCTGGGTTTAACCCCCAGTACGGCAAAATAAATAAATAAATAAATAAATAATGGGGGGTGGGAGAGAGGGCTGGAGGTGCAGCTCAATGGCACAGCACTTGCCCATCTTGAGCAAGGCCCTGAGTTCAAACTCTCCAGTTCTGAAAAAAACAAAAAATATTACACAGGTGAAAACCTTGGGTATCTGGAGCGAGGCAAAGAGTCTTTAGATTCAACACCAGAAGCAAGATGCATTAATGGAAAAACTGATAAACCGAACTTCATAAAAATTAAAATAATTTGTTACACAGAAAATCTTGTTAAGGGACTAAAAATTGGATTGGGAGACAATATTAACAAACCACACATCTGACAAAGACTGGTATCTAGAAAACATAAAGAACACTCAAAACTTAGAATCAAAGAAATTAAATGATCTAACTAAAGCATGGACAAAACATATAAAAAGACATACCACCAAAGAGAATATATTGATTTCAATGAGCACATGAAAAGATGTTTAACATCATTCACCATTAGGAAAATGCAAATAAAAACCACATTGATACATTACTTGTTGTTGTTGTTGTTAGGTGCCGTCGAGTCGGTGTCCGACTCATAGCGACCCTCTGTACAACAGGGGAAACACTATTGTCAGTGCTTCTCTGCTGTGCATAGGGTTTTCAATGGCAGATTGATTTTTGGGAGGGGGTTGCCAGGTCCTTCTCCCAAGCCTACAGCTTTTGGTGTTCCCAGGAGGTCTCTCATCCAGGTACTAACCAGGCCCGACCCTGCTTAGCTTCCGAGATCTGACGGGATCGGATGCCACAGGGCTACCACTGCAGGATACATTACTACATACCTTTTAAAATGTCTAAAATAAAACAGTGACAACACCAAATGCTCGTGAGAATGCTCAGAATTTGGATCACTCACACATTGTTGAGAGGTAAGGAAAACGGCATAGCCAGTCTAGAAAAGAGTTTAACAAGTTATTAATAAAAAATAAACATTCAAATACCATATCACTCAGACTTTGCATTCTTGGATATTTATGCTATAGAAATTAAAACTTGTGTTCACACCAAAGTTGGTATACTAATATTCATAGCAGTTTTATTCATAATGCCCCTAATCTGTAAACAACCCACATTCTCTTCAAGAGGTGAATAGGAAGAAAAACACTTATGGTTCTGTTTACATAACATTTTTGACACGATAATATTATGCAAATAAAGGGCAGATTATAATAGGACAGAAAGTGTACAGCTCAGTGTAGAGCTATTGCCTAGTATG
>VMDO01013150.1:0-59347 GCA_007922755.1 Pedetes capensis | reverse complement strand
CAAGAGAGACAGAAAAAGAATTGATGCTTTTGAATTGTGGTGCTGGAGACGTCTATTGAATATACCATGGACTGCCAAAAGAACCAACAAATCTGTCCTAGAAGAAGTGCAATCAGAGTGCTCCTTGTAAGGAAGAATGGCCAAACTGCGTCTTACATATTTCGGACATGTAGTCAGGAGAGATTAATCCCTGGAGAAGGACATCATGTTTGGGGGAGTGGCAGGTCAATGCAAAAGAGGAAAACCCTCCACCAGATGGATTGACACAGTGTCTGCAACAATGGGCTTAAACATATATAAGATGGTTTGCCTGGCACAGAATGGGCAAGTGTTTCGATCTGCTGTACATAGGGTGGCTATGAGTTGGACTCGACTCGACGGCACCTAACAACAACAACAAGTCTTGGTCAGGTTCAGTCTCCTCTAACAGAATGTTATAGACTGAGTGGCTTATAAACAACAGAAATTGATTGACTAAAGTCCAAAATCAGGGTATCTACACAATTAGGATCTGTGTCTGATAAGGGCTTGCTTCCTGGTTTATACACCACTGTGTACGCCCTATATTCTCATATGGTAGAAGGCCCCAAACATGTTCCCTCAGGCTTCTTTCATTAGGGTACTAATCCCATTCATGTGGGATCTACTGTCATAAACTATTCACCTCCCAAAGGCCCTGCTACCTAATACCACCACTTGAGGGTTAAGATTTCAACATAGAAATTTAGGGGGTACGTGTACATTCAGAGTATAGCAACAGAGAAGTTTTGATGAGAGAAAGCTAAGTTTTACTACAGGTTGTTTGGGGTGTCCATAGAGGCTGAATCATGAAAGACTCTCCTGAGAGCCCTAGAGCCAAGACTAGGAGAACAAAGAAGAAGGCTGAAGAGGTAGAAAGAAAGATAAGTTTCCTTCACTCACATTTTTCTAGGTAGTCTCTGGTGTAAAGAATACAATGTGTTCCTAGTAAAAAGCTACTTGATTAACAATAATCATAATATGATTTTTGAAAATAGAATATTTGAATACTGCTTTAAACCTCAAATCTATAGTTTGTCCCCCTTCATCTTGATATTTTCCCCACAATTATTTCATTATCTAATGGATATCTGAATTAAGATGCTAAAAATTTAGAAGATAGCTTATTTGGTGCTGAGGTAGAAGTGAGTTTGTGGAAAATTCATTTCTTGGGGGAGCCCTGCTTATCGTAGCTATAGAAATGAGATGAAGTTCAATGTGTTGAACTAGGTTTAGGTGCATAATGTTATTCTCTTACTTATTATTTCTCCCACCGATATAGAGGGAAAGATAATTATATAAAGATAACAGGAACTGGGATAGTGGTTTTCAAACTACAAGCTTGGTGAAACCACAGATTCCAGGCTCCATAGCTGAAGATTTGGATTCAATGGATTGGGATCATACTTTGAAACTAAGCTAGAGCTGACAAAGGCAGGGCCTCTCCTTTCCACACCCAGAGTAGTCAGGTACCTTGTCAGCTTCGTGCCTAATATCATTGGATCCTTTTCTAGCACATAGCAACATTCCCAAAAGTTTGCATTTTAACAAGTTTCCTTCACTTTCATTTGTCCTACCTAAACCTATTATTCATGGACACTTCTAGGAAAGATATGTGGGTTTGTTTCTCTGGGATATACTACCATTAACCAAATCCTTCAGTGAGATTGATACATAAAATTGGATTAGCAGTTTACTGATTTACAAAGAAATATCTCTTGGGAGATGGGGCTGACACTTCTGTTCACTGCATTCTCTCCCTAGAAGAAATCTGTTTGGAAGCAGATTACAATCAAGAGTTTGTTTATTGGACATGGAATCAGGCAAAGGCATTGAGTACAAGAATTGCTATTGTGTGCTGTGAGGTTAAGAGCATCAAGGACACAATCAGGATCTACTTTTCCCAGGATCAGATGGGACAGAGCAGCCACTGCCCCATATAACACTTAGAGGAGAATTGCTATTAGTCCCAGTGACACACCCTTATCTATGTGTCCTTGAAGTGACTAACTTATCCTCTGATAGGCACATTCTGTCTGTAGAATCAAAAAATAAATATCTACTAAATTATTATTGCATAATAATGGAATCCCTGGATACATGCCATGATGTCTTTCAGACCTGGAAATCGTCTGTCACTTTAAGAGAGCTTTTCTCTTTGAGACTTAAACTGTGACCTTACCACATAAAGGATCAGAGGAAGGAGATATTATCTGCCTTTTAATCACTCTTGGAGAACAAGTTTAAATTTTTGCTTACAAGAGTTTTGAGGTTCAAGCCTCAAAGACATAGTAGGAAAAAGAACATTTTAGCAAGTGAGGCAGTGGGGTAAAAGCAGCCACTGTTCCTATATGTGGCCCCATATATATTTGGCCAGAGACAAAGTGACCTGAATGACATTCCTAACCTTTCAGAGAGCCCTCCTGCATCACCAGAGATAGGAAAAGCATAAAGCCAAGTAACTGGTTTGATTTTGCATTTGGTTTTGGTACTTTTAAAGTTTATCCAAAATGGTATGTCATTATCTCAAAATTATAGCCTTTTTAAGTTTTCTTCTCAAAATGATAGAATATGCTAGCTATGTAAAGAGAGATAATTCATTAGCTAATGAAGCCAGTACAATATGCATTTATAGGCCAAAGGAACACATATTTTGTAAATAATTGGCAAGGGTAAATGAAAGCCTGCCTTCTGTGCACTCCAAGTCACCAGTGTCCTTTTTTGCACCCAGACTTCTTAACTCTAGACTGGGGCCCCATCTGCATGTCCCTGTCACAACTCACTAGCCTGATCCAGAGGCAGTGGGCACAAATATTTCTAGATTTTTGTTTGTTTGTTTGTGTGTGTGTGTCATCAAAGATGAAATTCTATTACCCAGAAAATACAGAAGAAAAAAATGACTCTCTGAATCACTAGAAATGTCTCATCTCTAGTGCATAATAGAAACTAGAACCAAAAACTAGCACTGTCAACAGAATCTGAAATAGTTTTTAAGATTATGGCTGCAGACATCATCACTGCCCTCACCCTTAGCCTGTTGTTGCTGTTGTTGTTGTTGTTGCTGCTGCTGCTGCTGCTGCTGGTGTTGTTGTTGTTATGGGATTTTCGATGGCTGATTGTTTCAGGATTGTTTTCAGGAGTGGACTGCCACATCCTTCTCCCCTGAGCCTTTTAAGTCCATCTGCTTATTCTCCCAAAAGTCAACATTCTGGCTTGTCACTGTGCACTGAAAGCTGCCATGTGAGGACCAAACCCTCATTCAGATAGGTAATAAAAAATACGTAATATTGGTATCCACTGAGACACATCCCAAGGCACAATTCTCATCTCTACTCCACTGCAAACAATGTTCTTATGTGCAGACCAATAATCAAAGATCATATTACCTGTGATTCTAGGACCAAAAGGATGAGTTCAACTTCAAGGCCTCGGTACATTTGCATCAAATTCTGCTTTGCTTTTTCAATAACTAAGACACATCTATAATTGACACATGCAAAGCAACAGTTACAACAGGTTTCTACTCAGCACAAAGGAAGAATCTCACTTCTAATTCATAGTCTGCCAACAACTTTGATACAGACAATTTCCCATCTCTGGGGCTCTGTTTTCTCACCCCCCAAAATACAGAGATTAGCCTGGGTGATCTTTAAAGCCTCTTTCTAGCTGTAATAATCTGTTTCTATAAAATAAAGGCTAATACAGAGGACTCATAATATTAATGGTGATAGAATGCTTGGCATTCAGTAACATTTAGCCCTTTCAACATGATGTAATGATATCTCATTTAATCTTTCTACCAATCCTATGAGGGATACATTGTTAACTCCATTATTCTGGTTACTATTACAGTTTGAAACAAGTATATAAATAACAATAGCACAGCCTTCAAGGACCAGGAGTTTGAGTGTTCTCTTGTGCTGTCTGCCTCAGAGTCTTCCATGCTGCTGTGGTCTGACAGTATGGATAAAATTGGGAGTGTGGGAGGCTCAGACAGCTGGGGGCTGACTAAGAATCTCTCTCTATTCATGTATAGTCAATTCTCATTATTTATGGTAGTTATATTCTATAAAGTCACCGTGAAAACTAAATGAGTGAATATTGAACCATTGCTCCTAAGAGAAATACTGATCTCTGCTCACAGTATTTTGGTCAACCAGTCAATATCTAACCTTGTTTTATGTGTGTTTCTGTTGAAAGACACCTTATCTGATACCTATTGTTGATTTATTAACGTCGAACTCATGGTCAACAGCCCTATGTCATGCCAGAAGTTTCTCTGACACAGGTATTTTCTCTATAAGGCACATCACAGCCTTCTCAAGCTTAGGAACACCAGACGGCACTTCTGCCTGATGCTTGGGATTCATTTTAGACAGTAAAATCACCAACAAAAATCACAAAAGTAGGGAAAAATGTGGCACTAAATAGACTTCAAAAAGGTCACTTGTTTACAGTCTGAGAGCTGAAGTGAGAAAGAAGAGTGTCACCTTGTTTGACCTCAGCTAGAAATAAGCACATTAGGTAACTTGAATTATTCAACAGTCTGTACATTTTCACAAATCACCTCAAACAGGCCGCAAGTATTGATTTGGGATTATAGTAAATTTCAGTTGAATGGAAAAATTCGCAAATAAAGAATCTGCAAATAATGAGGATCAATTGTACTTTCAGAGATTCTCCATGTGGTTATTCATAATGGCTTTTTGGGGCTTCCTCACAGCATCATGGGTTCTGGGCAGGCAGACAACTCACATGGCTGCTCAGAACTCTAAGCTGCATCGCCTTTGCTGAGCTAACTTCTCAAGTCAGCAGCATCATTTCCTCTGCATTCAACTGGTTATAAACCTGTCCAAATTCAGGAGAGGGTTATAGAACCCATCTCTTGAGGAGAAGTAACAAGGTCCTAGAAGGACGTGTGAGATGGGAGAAATTCTTGTGATCACCTTTGGAAAATATCACTTGCCACACCCATTTTACAGATGAGAAAACTGAGACTTGAAAAGGTAAATAACTTGCTTAATGTCATAGCTAATATATAGCAGATCCACAGTTTCAACTCTCTCTTCTCAGACTACAAATCCTATGCACTAACTACTCTGAATCCATGTAGTATCCCTGTAGTTTACAAACAATAGTTTCAACATGGCAAACAAAACTGGAGAGAAGCAGCATGGCTGAGCAAAGCACTTGGTGAAACAGATGGAATTTTAGGAGGAACTTAGTAAAAGGAAAGGAAGTTGCTTGGCAACTACTGTTGCAAGATTCATCAAAACATGAAGATGAATATGAAAAAGTCAAGGAAATGGAATCAAGGTCAAGAAAAGCAAATATTTAGCCTAGGTACAGTATAAAGAATGGCAAAAAGAGAAAAGGTGGGCCCTGAGACCTGGCAAAACACACAGAAGACAGAGACACATGAACAGAAAAGCAGTGAGATTTGGACACCAGATGGGTAACGATACCCACAAGTTCAACACAGAATCACCTGTGGCATGGTTGGGAAATTCTATCACTAGCCAGGCTCCTATTTCACTCATTGTTTGAGAGAAAGAATCTGGATCTGGGGCCCCCAGAAGAAATGGAGAAAGTGAAAACTATAGTATAGGATTCAAAGTATACCAGAAGACCCTATTTCTAGGGCTTTTGCCTATGAAATGAGAGAGGTGTCTTAGTCAATTTTCTGTTGCTGTAACAAAATACCTGAGACCAGGTAATTTATAATTAATATAATTAATATTAGGCTCATGGTTCCAGAGGTTGAGAAATCCAAGAGCATAGTGAGAGCATCTACTTAATATCCAGTGAGGGCTTTCCTATTGCATCATAATAAGCCAGAGGCATCACATGGTAAGAAAGAGTATTATGCTTTCTCAGTTCTCTCTTCTTTTTACAAACCCATTGATGTGGTTGTAGGGACCCCACCCGCAGGACCTCATGTAATCCTACTCACATCCCAAATGCCTCATCTCCAAATACTACTAACGTGACTTTGGAGATTACTTTTGCAGTCTCTGCATTTTTGGGGGGAAACATTTAAGCCATAGCAAGGGAAGTACCTCCTCCTTGGTGAAACAGAAATTATACAAACTAGCACTCTGTTTTCCAATGACAACTCTCCTCCAGTTCAGGCAAACCAGACTATTGATAGGGTGAACAAGGGACCACTACCTTTATTACAATGGGTACCAGTGATCATCTTGGCATAATTTCTCTTGAGTAAATGATTATTTGAACATTCAGGTGCTACTACCATTTTGGAACCCATCTTGATCAAGTTTCTTGGCATGAAAGAGCAACCCCTACCCCTAGTGGATACCTAGAAGCACAAAACCTCTAATGAGAGGCTCTATAGAGGCCATCATCCTGTTGACAATTCTCCCTGAGTGTCAGAGCCCCCACTGCTTTTATTGGCTGACCAAGATTTATTTTTTCTTTCTTGTTGCTTATTCTAGTTTTCTATTGCTATGCAATAATTTACTCAACTTAATGACTAAAAAACAATCATTTTTCTTTGTTCATGATTTTTTAGGTTGTAAATTCAGGAAAGGTTTGTCTCAGTAGCTCTTACTTGAGGTCTCTGCAGTCAGATGTCAACTGGGACTACAGTCATCTGAAGTCTTGACTTGGCTGGACTTCCAAGATGGCACACACAGAGACTGGCATTCACGCTAGCTGTTAGCCAGGAGCTTAGCTGGGGCTGTTGAGTAGAGCATCTACATGTGACATCTCCAGAATGGTGATCTCAGGATGGTTAAACTTCCAACATGGAGACTGGCTTCTTTCAGAGTGTCTCATTTCTTGAGGCATACAAGGTCTTCTATGACCTACTTTGGAAGTCACTTCTGTCATAATCTATTACTTGACATAATCACAAGCAATTAGATTAAAGGGGAGGGGAGTACAGATGAGCTCTTAATAGAAAAAATGTTAAGGCCATATTTTAAGATTGCCGTTTATAGGGTTGTTAGGAAAAAGACATGGCAATCCACTCTCAAAACAATCCTCCAATCAGACATTGAAAATCCTATGAGGGTGACTATAGGTTGAATTATGGCCTCCAGAAAAACGTTGAGATCCTAACCCTCATTGCCTGTGAATGGGATCGTATTTACAAATAGGGTTTTTGTAATGATCAAGATGCAGTCATTAGGATGGGCCCTAATCCAATATGGCTATATCCTTATAAAAAGAGGGAATTTAGACTCAAAGACAGACACATAGTAAGGGAGAATGCCATATGAACACAATGTCAGGGATTGGGTTGATGCCAGCAAATTATCAGAAGCTGAGGTTGAAGCACAGAATAGATGTCTTCCTCACAGCTCTCAGAAGAAAGAAACCCTGTTGACATTTTGATTACAGACTTTTGCATCCAGAGCTGTGAGATAATAAATTTCTATCATTTAAGTAACTACTTTGTGGCACTTTGTTAGAACAACCATAAGAAACTAATACACTCATACTGCCTAAAAGAGCACTGTTTAAGTGGCAAAAAGTCCGGGTGAAAACTCCCTCAGTCTCCCAGGGATCTCTGGGAAAGCCTTGCTTATCCAATAAAAGGCTTTCCTTTCCTCTTTTGCCATTCCTCCTGTTTACTACCTGTAATATGGACATGAGGTATAGAAACAGAGCCACCGTCTTGCTTCTTGCCTGTATGTTAGTTGTTTTTTTTTGCTGTTGTTGTTTTATTTTTTGTCTTTTGTTTTTTATTGCTGTGGCCAAAATACTTGACAGAACAACTTAAGAAAGGAAAGGTTTGCTTTGGCCCACAGTTTCAGAGAATTTCAGTCCATAATGGCAAGGATGGTATGATTGTGGAGCTCAGTCCATTGCAGAAGGGAGCTCTTCAATCACAGTAGACCAGGAAGCAGAGAGTAAAGCCAGAACCAGGGACTGGGTGTAACTATGAAAGGCCTTCCCCAAATCACCTACTTCTACCAGCTAAGTCCCACCTCCCAAATTTCCTCGGCCTCCCCGAAACAGGAACACTATCCAGGGGCCAAGTGTTCAAACATGAGCCTGTAAGGACCATTTTATATTCAAACCCGAACTGCCCATGAGGCAGATCAAGATGGAAAGAATGGGCAGCCTTCTCAGGTCACCATTGATTATTTCTTATGCTCCAGGTACTATGTTAGGTTCTGGGGACACATCTCCCCTGCCTTCCTATTAATGATCTGTCCTCAACCCCATAGGTAGATCATTTCAGTTTAATGAGATGCATGCTGGGATAAAGGTCTGGCTGTGATGTTATGGATTCCTAGGGGGAAGCCTCCTACCCAGCTTGCCAGAAGAGCTTCCTGGAGCTCCCCTCAGGGAGGAACCCAAGGGATGTGTAGCCCTAAAGGTCTCTGTCAGCCCCTCAAGGGAGCTGAGAGCCAGAGGAATAACCTCCTCTCCCTCAAAAAGAAATGCACCTTCCCGAGGTATCAGGTACTCAGACCAGGGCTCTCTGGAGCCCCAGAGTGCCAAGTGCAGTGCAGCAGTGGTTGCCTGTGGTTCCCATGGCAGCCACTACCTCAGGACTCCTAGCAACCAGGGTCTCCCAGGCTGTCCTGGGAGGAAAAAACCAAACTACCACTGTTCTCAAGAGGGCTAATCAACAGAAACCTGAAAGAAGTCATACCATGAGTAAAACCAAGAAGACACACAACCTGGCTGCTTGCTACCTTCCCTTTAGCCAAGATGCCCTGAATTCAACCCATTTCTCATCATCAATCATTGAAACCCTGAGTCAAAAGCCACAGCTGAGCCAGGCACAGTGGTCCATACCTGTAATCCCAGCAACTCAAGTGGCTGAGGCAGGAGGCCAAGTGAGTTCAAGGCCAGAGGCAGCCTGCACAATTTAGCAAAACCTTTTTCAAAAATAAAAAATACAAAGGGGGTTGGGAGTGCAACTCAGTGGTAGAGCACTTCCCTAGCATGTGCCTGGCCCTGAATTCAATCCCCCAGTACTAGGGGGAAAAAAGCCACAGCCACAGCAGCAATATGGCTTCCAGGCTTTTCTTTACAAAATGAAAACACTAGACTTCTTGCTGAACCATGTCTAGCTTTCCTCATGCCATGAGTCCAGCCAGATTATCAGCATTGACGTAACAAATCTGAGAGAGGAAGTCACGTGACAAAATTTACTGCTTTCAGCACACTCAAAATTTCTACCAGGCCAAGGAAGTTACTGCCCTCCACAGCCTCCTTTCAGAAGCAACAGCTAACCAGAACCTGTAGAGAAACTCTTCTTGTGACCTCACTCCCAAAACCCTCATCTCCCTTCGGGAAAATTATAATGGAGGCCCTCATTAGCAGCAGGAAAGGGATGAACATGGGTTTCCACAGCACCTCAGCCAAGGACTATAAATAGCGAAAGCCAGTGTGGAGTCAGATGGCAGCCAAACAGACTGGTCTTCCAATATCTATTTGTATGACCTTGTATAAGGTAACTGAAGCTCTCTGAGTCACAATTTCGTCATCTTTGTGGTTGTTGTCAGGTGCCATCAAGTCAGGTCCAACTGATAGAGACTCTGTGTACAAGAGAAAGAAACACTACCCAACACTGTGACCATGTCCAGCACTATGTCAGTGCTTCTCTGCTATTCATAGGCTTTTCAATGGCTGGTTGTTCGGGGATTGTTTTCAGGAGTGGGCTGCCAAGTCCTTCTCCCATTTTTGTGGTGCTAGGAATTGAACCCAAGGCCTCAGAGAGCACACAGCAGCACTCTAGCAACTGAGCTATAAACCCCAGCCCCTAAAGATCAATTGAGACTATATATATAAGTCACTGAGGCCAAGGTTTGGCAATACCAACCATGTTAGCCAATTTGATTATACAAGCTATTACTTCTATCAGCAACATCTTAGTCTAAGGAAATAGCACAATTAGCTGAGAATTGATGTCTGTAAAGTGAGAATGACAATGGCTACTATTAAGTGAAAAAACTTTAGACATGTTTAGACTCAATTGAGTTGAACTGAGCAAGGACTGGTTGTAAGTAGGGAACTTCATCTTTAAAATGAGGTAGTAAAACAGAGTGCTATGGCTCACAGCTGTAATCTCAGTATCTTGGGAGGCTGAGGCAGGAGGATTGCAAGTTTGAGGCTAGAGGCAGGCTGCATGACTTAGCAAGATCCTGTCCCAAGATAAAAAAATAAAAGGGGCTGGAGTGCAGCTTGGTGATAGAGTACTTTCTTAGCCTGTACAAGGCCTTGGGTTCAAACCTCAGTACTGGAAAAATAATAACAATAATAAAATGAGGCAATAGTACTTATCACAATAGTCACTTAGAGGATTACACAAGAAAACATACATACCTGTACCTGGCACATAGAAACAGGAACAACATAATCCTCGGTCCCCTTCTCTCCTTCCCTTGTTGTGGCTGGGATTTCTGAAGTCTTCTGAGAAAGGAAGCAATGAGGGCTTGTGGACACCCTTCCATGGTCCTTGAAGAGAAAGGTTCATGTTGTCACTTTTACAGTCCCAATGGCATCTTCCCTGGTGCTTACCTCTGGTATACATCCAGAGATACAGCAATGAAGGAGTTAAAGACTAGTGAGAGGAGAGGAAAGGGGGAGGACAAGGAAGAGAGAATCTCATGCAAATGGCATTTGCTGTTAAAGAACACTTTTGAAGCCAGGATAAAACCAGTGGTGTAGTGAGCAAGTAATAAAAGCCAACTCTCCCTGGCATGCTGCACACAGCCTCATATTCTTCCCACGTTGTTGTTGTTAAGTGCTGTCCAGTTGGATCCAACTCACAGCGCCCCTATGTACAACAGAAGGAAACACTTCCTGACACTGTGCCATGCCCCGCACTATGTCAGTGCTTCTCTGCTGTTCATAGGATTTTCAGTGGCAGATTGTTTCAGAAGTAGGATGTGGGTCCTTCTCCCAAGACTACAGCACCAGATGTTCCTAGGCAGTCTCCCGTCCAAGGACTAACCAGGCCAATTCTGCTTAGCTTCTGAGATTTGACATGAGAGGATATCATGGTGATATTCTCCCCATAGGCATAATGACAGAGGACTGCTCATATCCTCTGGACTCAGGAAGGAAATGGAGCAGAGGGCCACAGCAGGTATGCTGGAAAGGGAGCCTTGAACCCCTCAGAACACTCACACCCCATCCAAGCCCTCACAGGCCCTCCAGAGTCACCCTCTGCTAGCCTCCCCTGAGTTCTCTCATCCTTGGTTCCCTCTCCCTTCTGATCCTCAACACTAGCATCTCAGTCCTTGCCATCTCTCCTCCCCTTACAGTCCTCTGTGTCTAATTCCCCCTGCCCCATGGTGTGTAGCACATAGTGGGTATTCACTGATATTGGATTGAATTGCCCATGCTTTGAGTCTTACAGTGAATCATGATTTGGAAAGTACATTCAGATATTCGCTTTTGATTTTTAAAACACTGAAAAGCAGAAGTAAATATTTTGTTCTCATTTTAGGGATAAGGAAACTAAGGCTCAGAATAGAGTTTTCCAAAGGTCATACAACCAATGTACATAAATGGTATAAATTTCTCCTTCTGACTTGAATGTAATGATCTCTCCATGACACCAAGAAGGGAAAAATGGACCCAGGGGACCCCATAGCAGACTTCCCAGCCACCTTCACTGTAAAGAAACTTTATGGCATGGTGTAGAGGATTTCAGGCCATCAAGGCAGGGAAGGCATGGCAACCAGGCAGGTGGCAAGATCTATGGCAAAGGACCTCACATTCTGGCAATTAGGAAGCAAAGAGAACATTTGCTAGAACTGGGGTCTGGGTAAAGTCTCCAAAGCTCCTGCCCAGTGACCCACCTCTGGAAGCTGGGTCTCATCTCCCAAATTTCCATAGCCTCTCAGGACTTTGCCACCAGCTGGGGATCAAGCATTCAAATACATGACCTTTGGGGGGCCTTATAGAGTCAAGCCATAACACCCAGTCTGTGATAGCAACAGAAATTGGACTAAGACACTTATTGATTAGGCCCTTAAAAGTTCCTCATCTTCCATATCCGTCAGGCCTCCATCTTAGCACCAAGATCAGTTTACTTTCTGCAATCCCTCTACTTGACTCTGGCCCAAGCCTAAACCTGAGCTTTTGTTCTTCAGCATGGCCTGAGACACCAGGCAAGCAGTATCACTTTCCTCCAGGTTAAGACAGATCTTACCCTTTGCCAATTCATAACCTCTCAGAGGAGCTTCTCACAGTATCTCTATGTCCATGTGCCTTAAAAGACTACTCAAATTGCCTTATAAATAAACCCTAATACTTTGTCTAAGGACGCTCCCAATCACTCTATCCTATATGCAACAAGAGATTCAATTAAAGAGATTCAATTTTCAGAATCTTTTTCCTAAAATCTGCCTAAGGACACACCTGTGATGTAAAGGTAGACCCACCTCTCCTACCTCCCTTCTCACAATTGCCCTTCTCTATTCTACTGAGAAAAAGGTCCACCTCTCACTCTTCTAGAATCTTCTACTGGTGTACTGCCTCAGGCAGTAGAAATGTCATAGGTCTCAAACAGAGGGACAATTTCAAATGTGGAGCTAGTGTTAACAAAGCTAATAACTCTAATCATTGAGTAATAGATCCTCTTGTAAGTCAGGTGGTGTTCAATTCTCTGCTTTAATCAAAACTGCAGAAAGACTAGGGTTACCAGCTGATCATTAAAAATAATTTTTGATAATAGATTAATACAGAATCATTGACATAATGATGCAGAAGGAGTCAAAAAATCCAAGTGTTGTTATTATAATAAAACTCCACTGCAATCCACATTTTTATGTGAACAAGATTTCTCAGCACTTAAATCTATAACTATGAAAAATGTGAATATAGTTTATGCTGAACTCTCTCTTTGTAGTAATAACTAATATTCATCCATAGAGAGATATATCTTATTAAGAGATATATTGCCAATAAAATTTTACTTTTATATTTAAGAATTACTTTTCAAAATTCGATATATATATGTTATTTAGATCAATTGAGTGCCAATAATACAGTAATGATGACTTCACTAAGAAAAGATTTTTCTTAGCACTCACAGTCTTGGTGTCTCTAATTCACTACCTACAAAATGGATCTCCTCTGAAATCTAAGCATATTCATCTTAGTTTCCAGTTTGACATTTGTACTGTGGTGTCTACTAGATATCTCAAATCTAACATGTCGAGAATTATCCTTCTGATATTCCTCTTCAAACCAGCTCTTCTTCCTACAGTGTTTCTCAGTTCAGGTCAGGTACTTTCATCCTTTTAGATGCTCAGGTCAAAAATTTTAAAGTTGTCCTTTACTCCTAAGGCAGCCACAAGAATATGCTTTACAGACCTTCTGTACAGGGGATATAAGTACCAAGTGCCCCAGATGTAAATCAATCATTGCGGTCACATTGAGGCCACATCTTTCATAGGCTTTTCCCCACTAATAATTGAGTGTGGTAGGGACACTAAGACAGACCCATTCCTGGGAGACTAAAGACATTTCGTTGGCCAACTTTGGCTCAAGAATTCTCCAGAGGCTTTGCAAAACTTTCCTTGGAATGCAGGGTGGTTTTGGATTCTTCTACCTAATCTTCTCTCCTTTTCCCCTTTACCAAGGGTCAGACTTCCATCATTGTCTGATGGCACTCTCAGTTTTACCTGGCTCCCCACCAATTCCCCTTTCACATAAGAAATAGTAATAATAAAATTCTACATGTTTAATTCCATCTGGGGATCTGCTTCTCAAAAGATATAGCTTAACACATCTCTCTTTCTGACTCACAACTCATATCACCAAGTTCCATTAGCTAACTTCAAAATATAACCACAATCTAACCATTTCATCCCCCCTGCAGTAACCCTGGTTCAAGCCATCATCATTTCTCACTGGGATTATGGCAACTGTCTCCCACCTCGGCCAGTGTGTTGTATTAAAGATGGCTATAAATTCATTGTGCTGCTCCCTGTCCCCTTCAATCTGGGCTTGGCCTCTGACTACTCTAGCCAATTGCACATACAAGAGGTGATGCTGCACTGGTTCCAGAACTAAGCTTTAAGGGGACTGGCACCTTCTGCTTTCTGCCTCTTGGAACTCAGCCTCTATGCTGTGTAGAAGTCCTAATAGCCCACTTGGAGTAGAATCAAAGCCCCAAGCCAACAGCTCCAGATGAGCTTCCAGATGACAGCCAGCACTAACTTATCAGTCATGAGGGTGAGCAATCCTAGAAGTGGATCCTCTAGCTGCTGCTACCCTAGCTGTTGCCACATGGGGTAAAAACAAGCTATCCCCACCAAGCCTTGTCCAAGTTAGAAAATCTTCAGTAAATAAATGATTGAGGTTATTTTAAACCACTAATTTTAGGGTGATGTGTACACAGCATTAAATAATCAAAAGAGTCAGGGTCCCAGTAGAAAACAGATGGCATAATGAACAGATAATTGAAGAGGGTTTAATTAAAGGACTATGTTCACAAAGGTGTGGCCAGGGTTCTGGACACTAACAAGGGATGGTGAACCCCCAGTGGGTTGCCACATCCACCTCTAGGCCTAAAGGATTAACAGAAAAGAGAAAGAGCAATGTCCAGAACCCTGGAAGAGTAACTAAGTGTGAGGGGAGACAGAGGGCAAGCAGTCTAGGGTCAGCCTGCCAGGGCACAGGACAAGGTGAAAAAGGTGCAGCGCATATCTGAAGAGCAAATAAAGATACCTAGCAGCACACCTATATTAGTCAGGGTGCTCCAGATAAACAGAACCAATAAGAAAGAGAGAGAGAGAGAGAGAGAGAGAGAGAGGTAGATAATTTGTTGTTGTTAGGTGCTGTGGAGTCTGGTCTGACTCACAATGAGCCTACGTACAACAGAATGAAAGACTCCCCAACACCGTGCCATGCCCGGCACTATGTCAGTGCTTCCTGCTATTCATAGGGTTTTCTGTGGCTTATTGTTTTGGGAGTGGGCTGCCACGTCCTTCTCCCATTTTTGTGGTGCTAGGTATTGAAGCCAGGACCTCAGAGAGTGCAGAGCATCACTCAACCAACTGAGCTAAACCCCAGTGTGTGTGTGTGTGTGTGTGTGTGTGTGTGTGTGTGTGTGTACATACCACCCTTGTGTCTGATCTCATAAACTAAGCAGAGTTGGACCTGGCTCGTCCTTGGATGAGAGACTGCCTGGGAATACCAGGTGCTGAAGGCTTGGCAGCCCACTCCTGAAGCAGTCAGCCATTGAAAACCCTGTGAATAGCAGAAAAGCACTGACGGTAGTGCTTTGTTCTGTTGTACATAGGGTTGCTATGAGTTGGACTCAACTCAATGACACCTAACAACAACATACCATCTAGCAGAGACAGTACACCATCTGGCATCTGTAAGCTAGTAGTGTAATTCAGAGTCTAAAGGCCTGAGAAACAAGGGAGCTAGTGATGTAAGTCCTGGTCCAAGTCCAAAGGCCCCAGAACCTATTGCATCAATGTCCACGAGCAGAGGTGATGGATGTCCCAGCCCAGCAGAGAGAGTGAATTCATCCTTCCTCTACATTTTTGTTCTATCCAGGCTCTCAGTGGATTGGGTGATTCCCTCTTCAGTGAGGGTGGATCTTCTTTACTCACTCTATTCACTCAAATGCTCATCACTTCCAGAAACACCCTCACAGACATACCAGAAATAATGCTTTACTAGCTTTCTGGGAATCCTTTACCCAATCAAATTGACATATAAAATTAATCATCGCCCTGACCAAGAGCTCTCCTCACTTTGGCACATATTGTTGCAGTCTATTTTCATCATAACAGCCAAAAAAGATTCTACTAAAGCTTAAGTCAGAGAACACAATTCCCTTGCTGAAAACTCTCCATAATCATTCAGGTAAAAGCTTGTTGTTGTTGTTGTTGTTAGGTACTGTGGAGTCAGTGTCTGACTCATAGCAACCCTACGTACAACTGACGAAAAACTATTGTTAGTACTCTGCTATATATAGGGTTTTCAATGGATAATTGTTTTGGGGGGGCTGGAATTTAGCTCAGTTGATAGAGCACCACTCTGTAGGCTCTGAGGTCCCAAGTTCAATTCTCAGCACTGCAAAAATGGGAGAAGGACCTGGCAATCCACTCCCAAGGCAATCCCGAAACAGTCAGCCATTGAAAACCCTATGAGGGTCTCTATGAGTTGGATACAACAACAACAACAATTGTTTTGGGGGGAGTGGGTTGCCAGGTCTTTCTCCCAAGCCTACAGCACCTGGTGTTCCCAGGTGGTCTCCCATCCAGGTACTAACCAGGCTGGACTCTGCTTAGCTTCTGAGATCTGACAGGATCAGATGCCACAGTGGTACGGCTGCAGGCAGGTAAAAGCTAAAAGTTCTTAAAATATCCTCCAAGAGTATTTTAAAATCTGGCTACCTATGAATTCTGAGCTTACCGCCAGGGTTCCCATTCTCCTTCTGACTCTCGCTACACTGGCCTTCTTGCCTTTCTCCAAACTTGCCGGGCACATTCCAGCCTCTGGGTGTTTGCACTGGCTATTCCCCCTATCTGATACACTTTTCCTCCCATATGTACATAACTGAGTCCTTTACTTCGTCCATATCTTTACACAAATGTCATCTTGTCAGAGAGGCCACACCATCTACAATACCACCTGCCAGCCTGACATTATATATGTCCTGTCCCTCCTTTGTCATTCTTAGTAGCACTTTTTTGTATCAAAAATTACATATATTTTATTCATTGATGCTGTTCATTGAGTGTATCCCCCAACATAAATTGAGTTCTATGTGGGAGGGGTTTTTGTGTTTTGTTTATGAGAACAGCATCTAGAATAAACATCCAGCACATCATAAGCATTCAATAAATATTTGTATAACAAATGAATGGCCATGAAAAATGGCAATACATAATTTCAATTTTTGCATATGTATATACACATGTATATATGCACATGTGTGTAGGTATGAGTGTGTATATAGATACACACATGAATGCATAAGATTATAGCAAGATGATGAATAAAAATCTTTCAAGTATAAAGTATGTTAGGACAACTTATTGGGAAAAAACACAAAGAAAATTCAAGCTCAAAGAAAAAAGAGAATAATATAAAATTTGTATCTACTAAGGAAAACTTGTTCTTGTGTTTTTAAATGGATGTTGATGAATAGCACATGCCTATTTACTATTCAACTTCCAAAAGTGGCATATCGGTTTTATTTTTAAATGAAAATAATTGTAATATGTTGGAAATTAAATCCCTTGAACTACTTAAATGAGATGTGGTGGTATAAGCCTGTAATCCTAGCCCTGGGGAGGCTGAGGCAGGAGGGTTGTGAGTTCAGGGCCAGCCTGGATTACATAGCAAGTTCCTGGCCAGTGTGAGCAATGGGATCATGCCTGAAAATAAAAATATCTTATAAGTTAATTTCAAAGTAAATAAAGAAGGTCCACAATTTAACAGAAATATTTTAGAAGGTATGTAAGCAATATGGATATATCCTTGTATACATTGAGAGAACTCTGGCCTAGGATTGGAAATACTCACTTCTTATCTTAGTTCTGCCACTAACTAGCTGGGTGACCTAAGAGAAGTCACTTAACCTCTCTGGGCCTCAGTGTTCTCATCTGTGAAATTAAAAACTAAGAGAACATGCAGCCTAAAATCACTTCTAATTCTAAAACACTCTGTTCTGTGGCCTCTTAAATTGGTTTTCTGTCTCTTTACAATTGTATTTCTTCCAAGAAGCCTCTTGTTCCTTTCTGCTCCTACTCCTATGGTTACATGTCTATCCCTATCACTAGTGGGGTGGGAAATGAATACAAATAAAGACCACAGATTATAGCAGGCCCCCTCTTCTCTTCCCATTCAGAGCCTTCATGCATAAGCATGTGCAGCCCAATCTGCCCACCCAAGGTCTATGTGCTCTCCCTATTTCCCTAACCCTTCCCACTGCCCAGCCCCAGGCTTAGGTGTATATCAAACATCTACCCTCAAGAGGACTGTTCCAGGAGAAAAGCTCTGGCCATAGGCATAGGGCCATTCAGGTAGGGGGTTCTCTAGTTATGAGCACCCAGATAAGGGTTCCGGGTGGTCACATCCCTTTGGCCACACAGTCATCTAACCTCATGAGACAGGTGTCAGGAAGAAGGGCCAGAGCAAGGTTATCTAAAGCACAGGGCCCAGGAAGTGGTCCCAGTTGCCTCAGTTTAAGGTGGTGCTGTCTGGCCCTAACCTTTACTGAATGATTGCAGGCCAGGACCAACACATAAACACACATGTATATCCATACAATGAAAGGCCACACAGTAATGAAAAGGGAGAAACTACTGATCTACCAAACAACATAGATGAACCTCAGTCTCTATATTAAGCAAAAGAAACCAGACACAGAAGGGTACAAATTGCATGGTTTCATTTACATGAAATTCAGGCAGATGGAATCTATAGTGATAGAAAGATTTGATGGTTACCTGGAGCCTGTGGTAAGGGAATTGAGTGAGAACTTTCTAGGATGATAAAATTGCTTTGTCATTTGATTATCATGGTGGTTTCACAGATGTGTACATTTGTCAAAACTCATCAAACATAAAATGGGTACATTTTATTGTATATAAATTATACTTCAATGAAGTTGATTTTTGAGGGAAAACAAGTACAACAAGGGATTGTGTAGCAGAACTAATATCTGTCAATAAGTATACATTCCACATCATGGTATGATTTCTCTTGCTCTATCCTAATAGAATTCTCCTTAAATACAGGTGCACATGTTCTGAAAGAATTATGTATGTGTGTATGTATGGGAGAGAGGGGCTGTCAGCGATTAGTCACACTAAAGAGCTGACTCCAAGCTCCAGACTTTTTCCTTTACCCCATTTTGGAATCAATATCTCCCTGTGAATCAAACAGCCTTGGGTTCAAGTCGAAGGTCTTCCTCCTCTGAGTTGCATGGCCTTATAAAGTTGTCAGAGCAAGAACCAAGTATATAGGGTGTTATTTCATCCTCTTTCAAACCCGGAGAAATATACAACTTTGATCATGACCATTTTGCAGATGAGAAAACTGAGGCTAAGATCTCATTGTTAACAACTGAGAAGCCAGCATTTGAATTCACATCTCTTAACCTCTTTAGCTAATGCTTCTCAATAACAAGTTACTTAACTTTTGTGACTAGAGTTCTCTTCTTTCTAAAGCTAGAATAACACTGGTTATATTTAGGATATTGTGAAAAATGAACAAGATGTCCTGTGTCATTGATGTATTCAACAGATTTCACCAATCTCTTAGTATGGGTACAGAATTTCCAGTCATCTACAACTTTTGAGTTAAATACCAACATCAGTCCTTCTTGCTCACATTTCTCCTTGACAGGCTCTCTAGTGTACAAAGCCAGAGATTAGCCAGGAACAATGGTGCACACCTGTAATCTCAGAGACTCAGGAGGCAGAGCACTTGCAAAGTACATACAAGGTCCTGAGTTCAACCCTTCAGTATCAAAAAACAGAAGAAAAGAAAAGAAAAGAAAAGAAAAGGCTGGGCACGGTGGCGTAGGCCTATAATCCCAGCGGCTTGGGAGGGGGAGGCAGGAGGATTGCAAGTTCGAGACCAGAGATAGTCTGCATAATTTAGTGAGACCCTATCTCAAAAAGTAAAACAATGGGCTGGGGGCACAGCTCAGTGGCCCAGCACTTGCAAAGCATGCAGGCCTGAGGCCCTGGATTCAACCCCCAGTACCACAAAAAAAAAGAGAAAGGAAGAGGAAAGAAATAAAGAAGGAAAGAAGAAAGAAAGAAAGAAAGAAAGAAAGAAAGAAAGAAAGAAAGAACAAAAAAGAAAGAACAAAAAAGAAAGAAAGGAAAGGAAAGCAGGGATTAGTCCTAGGAAGTTCTAAAGTGGCCAGCAATTCTATTATAGTCACTGAGGTTCTGGGTTCAATTCCCAGCACCACAAAAATGGGAGAAGGACATGGCAATCCACTTCCAAGGCAATCCCGAAACAATCAGCCATTGAAAACCCTATGAGGGTCGCTATGAGGCCGACACAATTCGACAGAAGCTAACTACAACAAGACTCTAAAATGTGAAACTTCACTAAAAGAAAATCTAAGTTCAAACAAAGAAAGTTTAGACGTATTTGAGGTTCATCTTGTTGTGGACCTCTGTCCTCCAAAAACGAACCCCCTATAGTATTTTCTTTCATGCATACATACGGTCCTTGTTTAGAACTACCAACAGATTCTAGCCATGCGTCCTGTTCTGACACACTTGTGCTGTGTCATTTCAAACAAGATATCTAACAGCCCTGTGACTTCACTTCATATTCTAGGTTCAGTATGTTCAAATGTAGAAGATTCGGGTTTAGAATTTCAATCCTATGTGTAGAATGGCAAATAAAGGTTTTTTTAATTTTTAAAAATTTTATGTATAATTAAATAACTTGTTGTTGTTGTTGTTGTTGTTAGGTGCTGTCAAATTGGGTCTGACTCATAGAGACCCTATGTACAACAGAAAGAAAAATTCCCCAACACTGTGCCATGCACAGCACTACTGTCAGTGCTTCTCTGCTACTCATAGGGTTTTTCATAGCTGATTATTTTGGGACTGGGTTGCCAGGTCCTTCTCCTTAGCCTGCAGGGAACACCTGGTGTTCCCAGGTGGTCTCCCATCCAAGGACTAACCAAGCCAACCCTGCTTAGCTTCTGAGATCAGGCAGGATTGGATGCTAGGATGTTATGGCTGCAGACAGTGAAATAGCCATTGATACCAAAAAAATTAAAAACTGAACCCAAATCCAATTCTTCATTGGATTTTGGTTCAGGTTCATTTCAGAAAAACTTGTCAAAATGCTTGAACCGGAATGGGTTCAAAGTTTGGGTTTGTTTTGAAGCCCCGCTATCTACACATAGGATTTAAACTCAAATCTGAAACAAACCCAAACCCTCTAAATTTTAAGATGCTGAACTCACACCCAAACCTGAACCAGATTTTCCACAGATTTGAAGCCCTGACTACCTGTATGGGACTTTTCTTTCTTGAGCATCATGTCATTGCTATGAGCTCAATGGAGGAAGTTGGCAGGAATGTCCTGGCACAGTGCCTGAAACATTATGGGAACTCAATGATGGCTGATACTCTGCCTACCTTCCCACACTCTGAGGTTTGAGTGGGCAGAATTTTCTCAGAAGCACTCTCTTCTTTATAGTAGCAACTGAGGCAACAAGGGATGTACCCATCTTAACTTCTGGGAAAACAGGGCAAATAAAATTGCAGTGAAGGTGCCACCACATCTAGGCTTAAATGTCCAATGCTCCAGCTCAGGAAACAAAGCAAGGAGGGCTTTCCTGGAGGCTAATTAACAGATAACTCTAGTCATCTAACCTACAGCCATACTACCCTAGTTACCAATAGTCTCTAGAATGGTTACTGAGAACAAATTCAATCTTATGAAGAACGATATTAGATGGAACCTGAATCCTGGGGTGCCATCCACCCAAAAGTTCCCTCTAGTGCAACAGACATGACTACTGTCTCCTCCTCATGCAGGGCTCTGCTCAGAGAGAATCTGCCAGGCACCCTTCTCCTAATTAGCCAAGGGCCCCACAAGCCTGCCCACAGCTCAAGGTACTAAGGAAGGCTTGGATCCAAACTGGGCTATGGTCTCTTGCCTGAAATTTGCAAGTGTGATGCAGCTGAGTTAATAATTAACTACAGTTGATGGACATGTAAGGTGAGGCACACTTGGCAGCCAAGAGTACCAATGGGGCTGCCATGTTTGGCCCATGTGCTCGGAGAAGCAGAAAAACACATTCAACCTGGAAGACAGAAGAATAATGCAGAGCCACAGAGAGAATATGAGAGAAAAGACAAAGGAAGCTGGAGGAGAAAGAGGAAGGGATTTTGGATGGTCCCTCACGTGGCCCTGCTACATTTGTCCCCTTTTGACTCAGGCTGACTTGAATCATGTACAATCTTCCTCTTGTCACTTCCTTCTATTCTGATCCTTAAGGGCTTCGTTTCTTCAGTTTAACGTGTTAGCTTACTGATGTCCCAGGAAAAGACATCACCTTAAATCTTATTATTAGCCACTGACATCTGAATGTGAATGACTGTCAGAATCTTTCCAAAAGCAAAGTTTGATACGGAAGTTGCAATGAGAGTCTGAGGACAGCTCCATAGAAAGACAAAGTGCCCTCCAACCAAGAGTGTACAAGAGTCTAGAAGTGAGGTGCGGCAGCCAACTTAGACAAGTTCTATCACCAAGACTTGGGTCTCCTACGAGCCTTCCCTCCAGTCTTGCTGACCCTGTCCTCTTCCTTTACCTCCCTCACCTGGACTTTCCCTTGGCCTCATAGGCAACCTCCCATTCGCCAACCCTACTTGCTCCACTCCATCCTCCCCATTGCTAATGCATTCCTTTGCTTAGTCACTTTTTTCCATTATTGTTTGTCTCCTCAATCAGGAAAGCCCCTCATGAGATCCAGGACCTTATGAATCTTACTCTCAGTCAGATTTAACCATCCCTAATGCAGAGTTTCCAAAGCTTACTGCTTGTTGTGCTGTGGGGGCTTGCATGTTGCTATGATGCTGAAAGCTATGCCACCAGTATCTCAGATACAAGCAGGGCCACCCATGATGGATACATTTTAGCTGAGCTTCCATGCTAAGACAGACCAGGGAGAAGGACCTGGCCACCCACTCCCAAAACAATTAGCCATTAAAAACCCTATGAATAGCAGAGAAGTACTGTCAAATATAGTGCTGGAAAATGAGCTCCCAAGGCAGGAAGGCATTGAAGAGATGGCTGGAGAAGAGTTGCTTCCTCAATGTAGAGTGGACCTTAATGATTGGAATGCAGTAAAGCCTGCGGACCTCCATTTGCTGATGTGGCATGACTCAAAATGAGGAGAAACACAGTGGCTGCAAAACTGGGCTCAAATATAAAAAGATCATATGCATGGCACAGTGTTGGGTAGTGTTTTGTCCTATTGTACATAGGGTCACTATGAGCCTGATCTGATTTAACAGGACCTAATAACAACAATGCAGAGTTTCCAAAGCTTACTACCCCATGACTTCTCGACAGTTTTACAGTGTTTCTCGTTACTTGAACTGGTTTTACTCATACTGTTTCTCCATGTCCCATATGCTCTGGAAGCTCCACAAGACCATGGAAAATGAATGATTCATTTTTGAGGCCCCAGTGCCATACAGAATCAGACTTTGAAAAATTCTGGATGGGTGTAAGAATCAAATAGAAAGAATGCAGGGAGAGTGTGAAAGAGTTTCAAGGCCCGAGGGTAATATTTCCCATTATTATGGCCATGTAATAAACTCTCAGTGCCATGCTGCACTAGGACCCAGGTTTGATCCCCAGCACCACAAAAATGAGAGAAGGATGTGGCAATCCACTCCGAAAGCAATCCTGAAACAATCAGCCATTGAAAACCTTATGAGGGTGGCTATGAATTGGACCCAGCTCAACAGCACCTAATGACAACCTAACAATAAACTCTTAAAACTTACTGGCAGAAACAACCATTTCATTATTATCATGGGAACCTAGAAGGGGAGTCTGGATCAGGAATTTCAGAAAGGCTTGATGGGCCACTTTTCACTTTAGGATCTGTCACATGGTTGTAGGCAGATGTCAGCATGACTTGTAGTCCTATGAAGGACAGACTTGGCAGGACATCCAAGATAGCAAGTCACATAGTTGCCAGTTCATATTGGCTTTTGGCAAGGAGTTCAGCTGAGGCTCAACTTTAACAGCTACATATTGCCCCTGGATGTGACTTGGACATCCTCACAGTAAGGCCACCATACTATAGCTAAATTTCTTACACAGTGGCAGAAGGATCCAGCTCAGAGTTTCCTACAGTCAAGGCAGAAGCTGCATCACCTTCCAGGACCCAGGCTCAGAAGCCATCCCTTATCTGTCAAGGCAGTCCAAAGCCCACCCAGATTAAAGAGGATGAAACACAGACCACACCTCTCAATGGAAGGACATCAAAAGAGTTTGGGAGCCACTGGCTAAAACTGTCTTAGTTCACGGCTCTTCTAGTCCATCTCTCAGCAGTAGGAAATAACTAAGACATGTGACTTCAAGAATTTGAAAACTGCATCTTCATCCCCATTGGATGGTTGAGCTGCAGTCTTGGCAGATGTCATGTGATGAACCAAAAGCTCACTTGGTATCCCTCATGACCACAGGCCCATAATTTTCAGGCAGTAAATGGTTAAGGATCACTTGATATGTGTCAAACCTCATACGTTCCAGCAAATTTCTTGCAGTCAGGCCATGCACATGGAATCTGAGAGTCTATAACCTAAAGCAAGGCAAGATACAAAGAAACAGAAAACAACTTCAGTCAAGGCAGTATGGGATTTTGCAAGACATGAGGGAGCTTTGCATCTGCTAAATCAGTGTTCCTGAAGCCACGCTCTGTCATGATAACGTGTTGAGGTCAGCTGTGATGTAACTTGTGAGGAAATTCATTTTTTAACTTTCCCATATTAGTAATTTTTAATGTACAACTTAGTGAGTCTCATTATGACATTTCCATACATATATTTCATTGTACATTGCTCACAATAACTTCTTCCTTACCTTCTCATGACCCCCCTGCCTCATGCCCCCTCATTTTACTAATAGTAGTTTAAGTACCAAAGTTTAAGAATAGTTTCTTAAGTGAAAACCAAGATATATATATATATCCCATAACAGCAGTAGGGGCTCATATTTACATATACTTTCTCTAGTAGGAGAAAAAGGGATGTTGTTAGAGCCCCCATATAGCCCTGGGTAAGCCTAAGGGAATGTGTCACACATATAACTGTCATCTGATATAATGATGTATTTTGCTTGGGAAAAACTTAAAAACTACTGCCAAAAGTGATATCATTGCAGATCTGTCAAGAAAAGTTTAAAAGTGCACTAGGATCCTGGTGCAGGTTCAGTTTCTGCCTAGTGTTAAGAAAAAATAGCCACAACTGAGAACTAAAGCAAGAGAATGACTTAATGTCCTCCCAATGCCATTTTAAGTGAGTTCATCTAAGAACTGATTATACAGGAGAATGTGCCTATGTTTGGCTTTGCTATATGCAATTTGATTGGAGCCCAGACTTTCTGACCCCCACATGTCTATCAGCTTATTGTGCTGTGGGGTCTTGCATGTTTCTGTGATGCTGAAAGCTATGCCATTGTTACTTTAGATACCAGCAGGCCCACCCATAGTAGACAGGTTTCAGCTTAGCTTGCAGAGGAAGACAGACTAGGGAAAAGGACCTGGCAGCCCACTCCTCAGCCACTGAAAACCCTATGAATAGCAGAGAAGCACTGTCAAATATAGTGCTGGAAAATAAGCCCCCCAGGCTAGAATGCATTTAAGAGATGACTGGGGAAGAGCAGCCTCCTCAAAATAGAGGTGACCTTAAATAATGATGGGAATGGAGTAAAGCCACTGGGACCTCCATTTGCTGATGTGGCATGACTTAGAATGGGAAGAAACATAGTGGCTGCAAAAATGGGCTCAAACATAAAAAGATTATATGCATGGCACAGTATCAGGTAGTGTTTCATTTTGCCATACTTACCGTCACTATGAGTCAGATCTGACTTGACATCACCTAACAACAATAATAACAACAAACTCTCTGAAGTTAGATGTGTAAGTTCTATATTTTTGTCTAGTGGAAAAGAAAACCCCACAAGTTATAGTTTTATGATCCCATAAAGCTTTTACCATCTTTGTGTCTATTAGCAAATTCAGTTCATCATTCCATTGACTGACTACATATACATATCCATCCTTTGAACCAGCCTTACCATCTTGCTGGATCCCTCATTAATTAAGGAGATGAATAAAATCTTCCACACATATCATCCTATATTTGTATGAATGTCATGTTTTTAACATTTTGAAAATTATACTTCAACACTGGAATGAGTCTGCAGTTTCTCCCATTTCCTCAGATGCAAGGAAGTGGGTAAGATGCATTGCAAGATCCCTTCCAGTGTCAATATTGTATGACTCCTTCAATGAAAGTATCATGTAAAGTACTTAGTGGGGTAGATTATTTGTCAGAAGGAAAAAATTTCAAAGTAAAAGTTTCATAAAGGTTTAAGGATGATTATACAGAACAATGAATCCTAACTAAACAAATAATCTCAAAATTATCACTGCATGCTGTGGTTTGAACAGTGGTGTGTCCCCTCAAGAAATTGTGTTGAAACTTAATCCCCAGTGTAATAGTATTAAGAGGTGTGGCTTTGGGGAGTGATTAAATCATGACGACTCCACTGTCATGTATGGGATTAGCACCCTTAAAAAACTCAAGGTTGAAAGAAGCACTCTCCTGCCCTTCTATACCTCTGCCATGTGAGGACACAGGGCTCTGCCTTTCAGGAAGAAGCAGCAATAAGGCACCATCTTGAAAGCAGAGAACATCCCTGACTGAATACTGACCCTACTGGTGGCTTGATCTTGAACTTCCTGACCTCCAGAACCATAAGAAATAAATTTCTATTGTTTGTAAATTATTCACTTTGTGGTGTTCTGTCATAGAAGTAAAAATGGATTAAGATACCAAGTAACTAGAGTAACCAAGAATTAAGGTTCACAGACCACCAGAGTGTGGCAAAAGTCTCCTACCTCCCATGGAGGTGGTCATGAATCTTCAGAGTACTGGCCTTGTGGAATAGTTAGGCCACTGATAAATATGAGAGGGACACAATGACCTCCGTCTCCTCCTTATTCTGCCAGATGAAAATCAGAAACATGAGATGGCCAACAGCAATCTGAGCAGATCATGTGGCTCCTTGCTACTGAAAGTATGGTCTCAAGACCAGTAGAAACAGACATCAACTGGGAGCACATTAGAAATGCAGAATCTTAGGCCTAGCTATGACCCAGTGAAACAAAATCTGAATTTTAATGAGATTCTCTAAAGAGAGTTTGAGAAGCACTAATCCACATGCAGGGTCCAAAGATGGTCTCAACCCTGGTCATACATTGGAACCACCTAGGGAATCTTAGGGCTTAAAGAGAGTGGGTGCTATTAGTATCTCCTATAGCATGGAAAGGAAAGAAGGTAACAGATGGGGAACATAAGCCACTCTTCTCAAATCAGCACTACATAAGAAAAGCCCAACCAAGGGGCTTTAGCAATACCAGGCTTTTTCAGTCTGAGTTCTTGAAAGGGAGTCAACGAGAGGAAGACTAAGACTGGGTATTCTCCTTGTGATTACTTCCCCAGGGATGAAGGTATTCATGACAAGAGGCCTGTCTCCTATTCTGGCTAATTCTATTCTGTGAGCTTATCTAGTTTAAGAGCAATAATCAGAGGCCATAAAACCCCAAAGGTCCTGGAAAACACAAGTAAGAGAAAGAGCAGAATATTCTATGACCATCCTTAACAAAGTTCCTTTACTCATTCAGAATCCCTGGCAGGAAATTTTCTTCATACAAAGTTCCACAGCGAGAAATACAGACAATAATCAAGTTAAATTTCTATCACAGCCTACAGTTGCTATTTTTAGAAATGCTCTGCTGTGAGCACAAGATGACTAGGTTAAGTGCCAGTCGTCTGCAAACATGGGCCCAAATACTTGTCATAGACAATTTTCTGACAACTGCAGTTCAACAATCTGTTTATCACAGTGCTTTGGTTTCTGCAATCACAAAATATTTCTTCCAGGTCTAGTGGGTTCAGGAGGATCAAAGGGAGGTGGTAGGGACTAAGTAAAGCTACCATTTGGAAAACTTTAAAAAGGATGAATATGTAGTTGTAAAAACAGAGTCAACCAATGAGTTTATTGAGTGTTGTTACAGTTTGGACCTAAACTGTCCCCCAAAGGTCATGTTTGGTCTCTAGCTGGTGGCACTGTCCTAGGAGGTTGCAGAACTTTGGTGGGTGGGCCTTTGGTAGAAGCAGCTCCCTGGGGGTGGGCCTTTGCAGGTTTTTACCCCCAGGCCTGAGGCCCAGCTCTCTCTTTCTCTCTATCTGTTCCTAGGCTGCCATGCTATAAGGTTGTGCACAACAGGCCCGGTCACCATTATGGACTGTGAGCCCCCGGTTAACCACTTCCCTACAAGTTTGTTTGGGTTGGTTTTTCTGCTATAGTAACAACACCTGACTGATACAATGGTAAATTAGCTAGGATAATTTTTGTTGTTGTTAGGTGCCATTGAATCAGGTTCAACTCATAGCAACTCTATGTACAACAAACAAAACACTCTCTGACACTGTGCCATGCCTGGCGCTATGTCAGTGCTTCTCTGCTATTCATAGGGTTTTCAATGGCTAATTGTTTCAGGAATGGGCTGCCAGGTCCTTCTTCTAAGCCTACAGCACCTGGTATTCCCAGGCAGTCTTCCATCCAAGGACTAACCAGGCTGATCCTATTTAGCTTCCAAGATCTGACACCAGGGTGGTAGAGCTATAGACAGGATAATGTTAGCTACTGTGATAAATTTCCAATGTATGGCATTTGTAAACAGTAGAAGCTCATTAGCCTCTCACATAAAGTTCAAAATGGTTCTATTAAGGAAGGGTTAGTACTCTTTTGGAAAACCCTTGCTTCATTATCTACATATTTGTATGCCGGCACATGTGTAAAATGTATTTCTTACAGTAGGGCATGGTTGAAAAGTTAAAACTATTCTACCAAAGAAAGATCCGTATAGACAGTATTAGAAGAAACACCAAAAGGAGAAAATGAGGACTCAAGTGCTGACAGGAGGGTTTTTTTTTTGTTTTGTTTTTTTTGTTTTTTTTGTTTTTTTTTTTTTTTTGCGGTACTGGGGGTTGAACCCAGGGCCTCACACCTGCATGCTCTGCAAGTGCTGGACCACTGAGCTGCAACCCCAGCCCATTTTTTTTTTTTTTTTTTTACTTTTTTGAGACAGGGTCTCGCTAAGTTACGCAGACTGCCTCTGGTCTCGAACTTGCGATCCTCCTGCCTCCGCCTCCCAAGCCGTTGGGATTACAGGCGTGCGCCACCGCGCCCGGCACTGACAGGAGTTTTAAATCATTGAGAAATCGGGAAAGTATGAACATACTTAAATATTCATAAGTGACAATAACATCAAAAAGCCAGACACAGCTGTGTAGCTGATCTTGAGAAACATTGGCAAGTGAATCAGGTCAGACTTAGGTACTCACTCACGCCTGTGACAGCAGCCTGTCTTCAGTCTCCATGGAGCTCACTTGTGCCTATGCATGCAAAGCACAAGGATATAACTTCATTCCTAGAAGAACCTGCCTGGAAAACCACCATGAATCAAAAGAATGAGGCCTTTAAAGTTGGGGGAAAAAAAAGGCTGGTTTTGTCACATTTTAGGGCAAGGACTCTGCACTAGTTTAACTTCCAATCACATCATACCAAGAGCCACTCTCTTGATATTATGGTGCATGTGTGTGCAAATGTGTGTCCATTTGAGCACATGCTCACCTGTGTGATGAGGTACAGCAGCGGTAAAAGAGGAGAAAGACCCAGAAGAATTGAGAAGTCTTTGTGTAAATGGAATGAATGAGGCTAGTTTGATCCATTTTGAAGTACTTAATGTAGGAAATGCCTGCAGCTGTACCACTGTGGCATCTGATCCTGTCAGATCTCAGAAGCTAAGCAGGGTCAGGCCTGGTTACTACTTGGGTGGGAGACCACCTGGGAACACTGTAGGCTTGGGAGAAGGACCTGGAAACCCACTCCCAAAAAACAATCAGCCATTGGAAATCCTATGAATAACAGGAAAGCACTGACAATAATGTTTTATCTGTTGTATGTAGGGTCACTGTTGTACATAGGATCAGACATTGACTCTGTACATAGGGTCAGACATTGACACTGTTGTACATAAGATCACTGTTGTACGTAGGGCCAGACATTGACTCAGTGGCACCTAAAAACAACAACAATGTAGGAAATAATTTCAATGGGCTTTTCTAGGGAGAGGCATGATCTAGCTGAAAAGAACACAGAAGAGATTAACTTTCAAGTGTAGGGCTCTGGGGTGAGTCATAAAAAACATGCTTTAGAGGTGGAATCGGCCAACCTGTACTGGACTCCCAAAGAGATCACTTATTCTTTCCATTGTATACATTAGGAAACAGAGTGATACAGATTACACTGAAGGTCTTGTGGCTCATAGGGAAGACCTGGAGCTCAAAGTAAACTCAGAAATAAGAAAGGTCAAGAATCTATTACGTAGGAATGTCTAGCTCGGGGGCAAAATATACTGTGTACAGCAGGAAATTCAGATTATGGCCAAGAGCCCCTTAAAGGAGAGTGATTGGAACTCTTGAGCATGGGAACAGAGACAGCCAAGTCTTTTCCTGGTGCCTTGGAATGCTGATTCACAAAGGAAAACGAATCAGCCAAGAGTGAGATGCAAACGTGCTGGGCATTCTGGGAAATGCCATCACTTAACTGTGTCCCATCTCTTGCTTGCCCTACTGCCCTCCAAATAGAAAAGAAAGAATTTAATCACCTGTGAAACAGGCACTCCACTCAATTTTCCCATGCAGTTCCATAAATCCAGCCCTCCCTTCCCCTTTCCTTTTCCACCGCCCACCGGAATAGGGCCAAAGACAGTCATTTCTTAGAAACACTAAAAATATACATTACATCATTCCTCCCCCACAGCCTTTCACCCCTACAACAAGCCAAGTAATTTGAGCCCCTCTGCAAGGCCTGCTACAGCCTCCCTCTGAGGTCTGTGTTTTCCCTATTTATCGTACCTGGGAGACTGACAGACATATGTTTTATGATACATTATATATTAGGCTTGGCTAGAGGCTCCATTTCCATTAAAGATGACTAAAGCACTAAGTTATAGCTGCCTGGACCTCCCCTGCCATTTGTCCTCTGAAGCTATTCTCTGAGCTGTATTTCTGTCTTTAATGTGACATTTGCTCACAAAATGGACAGAGCTTGGCCGTGAAAAACCAAAGACTCTGCTTCTACAATATTTTTTTGGAACAGGGCTCTAGAGCCTTCATCTTGAATTCCTCCAGTTCTCAGTTCTGACAACTGCCTGAAATAGACGAGTGCTCCCCAAAGCCGAAAAATCACATTTGTCTTTAAAACACCAGCTAAAAGTGAGAAAGATAAAATCAAAACAGATCTACTTTTTCAAAATGGGGTCATGTGAGCGGCTGCTTCCTTCAGGCGATTGTTCTGTAATTGGCATGAGGTTACTGCATAGTAATTGGCTAAATGCTCACCTTCATTCATAACACACACACTTTGAGGGATTAGTGTTTTTAAATGGTTTTCTTGAAATTTAGAATGATACTTTTAGATCAGTTTAGACAATGTGTTATTGCACAGGTAATTACTAAAATATGCAAAAGGGAGTGCGTAAAAGTAGAAGCAACATAAAAACCTTCATTAGCATTATACTTTATGAATTAAGACTAGTAAAGGGAAAATAACTTCATTTATTCTATGCTAGAGTCATTGATTAATGGAAAATACACATCAAAGAGTTTCATTTGCATAGGTAGTAGCTCTGGTACCTCAAGAAGCTTTATGAGGGAAAGGGCTTTCTATGGTACACACAGACACAGAGACCCCTCCCTTTATAACAGGAGTCATCATTCCTTCCAACTATGAAGGCTGCCCAGTTTCATGGGTATAATTACAGCCAGGCCCAGAGAGACCACCGAGTTGAACCGTGGATAGACACTGAACTATTTATAGAGATATAAATATGTACAGAGGATAAGAAACATGTCCCCTAGTAATTTTGTTAACCTGTAGGTTTTTAACAGATGGCTTTCCATCCTTTAACTTCCCACTGTTAACATTGTATGAAGGAAAATACTCCCCAATACCTCAGTTTGCCATCCTGAAAGCTATTCCTCAGTTAGATGTGTGGAGCCTCCATGCACACCAGCGTTCACATTCACTGCCATGTAGAATGGCAAGCTTCTGGGACACTGTTCATTCTCTTTGAATACAGGATGCTCATTCTCTTTTTGAAAGGTAAGAGAGATATTGAGGAGATATATCACTAGAGTGTGCTTTACTGTTGCCATGCCCAAGATGTATAGATACTGCTCTGGATATGAACTGCTATGTTCTTAAAAGCCTTCCAAAAGGCCATTGCTAGGGCAAGACTTTTGGAATATTGAGGAACAGAAAATCTTCACTCAGAAAGGCAACAGTGCTGGGCGCGGTGGCGCATGCCTGTAATCCCAGCGGCTTGGGAGGTGGAGGCGGGAGGATTGCAAGTTCAAGAGCAGAGGCAGTCTGTGTAACTTAGCGAGACCCTGTCTCAAAAAGTTAAAAAAAAAAAAAAGGGCTGGTGGCACAGCTCAGTGGTCCAGCACTTGCAAAGGATGCAGGTGTGAGGCCCTGGGTTCAACCCCCAGTACCTCCAAAAAAAAAAAAAAGGCAATAGTAAAACTGGACAGCCAACTGCTATGTCACTGTCACATGCCTGTAATCCCAGTGACTCAGGAGGTGGAAGCAGGAGGACTGCAAGTTCAAGGTCAGAGGCAGCCTATGCAATTTAGCAAAATCCTATCTCAAAAAGTTAAAAAAAAAAAAAAAAGGTTGGGAGTGCACTAGATTCAGCCCTCAGTACTGAAAAGAAAAACTGGAAAAATTGTAAATAAATAAATAACCCTGGAATCTGGAACTTGACCAAAAGCATAAAATAAGTTGAAAAGCATTTATTGAAGAAAACCTATCTAATTTGCATAAAACAGGGAGAGTTTGGTATTTTTCCCTTCCTAGAAGCTCCATGCCATTGTAGTTCTAGTACAGCAAAGAAGACCTTAAGAACCAGCAGTTTCTATACTGGTTGAGTCAAATATCTTTCCAGTAGAAAAGGAAAATAAATCAGCAATATCTGGGGAGACAGAAAAGATGAAAAGACAGAGTGGGGATCAATAAGCTCCCACATATCCCTAGGGGTCTAGAAAATGTGCACGGCTCTATGTATGCTTAAGAAACACTGGAAAGGGTCTTAGTGAGCTACTTCTGGATGAATGTGAGATTTTACAAGCATAGAAAGTAAACGCTGTGGCATACTTATTAACTGCCTAAACTTTGAATGCCATTTCTCAAACAATGCACAGATCCATCAACATAGGATAAAACCCTGATTGGTTCAAGGTGTTAAAATATAACCTCTGACAAGTCTTTGCTAACCCAAAGAGACTCTAGAAAATTGAGCTTAAAAATAAGATCAAGAATTTTTTTTTTTCAGTAGAGACATTAGTGGCTGCACACTGATGGGAAGACAGGTACTATACAGTTATTCCAAGCAAATTGCTAAACAAATAAAAATAACAACAATATAGAAACAACAAACCCAAGGTTGAGGGGAATAAAATCCAGAATTGCTATAATATAGTATCAAAAATGTCCAGCTTTCTATAAAAAGTTATGAGACATCCAGAAAACAAATAGGACAGTGTGATTCACACACAAGAGAAAAACTATAAGCAATAGACTTCTGTCTGTCTGTTAGGTGCCATTGAGCCAAGTTCAACTCGTAGTGACCCTTTCTACAGCAGAACGAAAGAGGCACTGTATCTGACAGTGCTTCTCTGATATTCATAGAGTTTTCAATGGCTGATTGTTACAGGAATGAGCTGCCAGGTCCTTTTCCCATCTTTATGTTACTTAGGATCGAATACAGGACCTCAGAGAGTGCAGAGCAAGCATTCTACCGACTGAGAGCTAAACCCCAGCCCCTGAACTTTACCAGACAAAGACTTCAAAGTGAGTGCAATAAATATGTTCAAAGAATATATGGTTTGAATATAAAATATTCCCCCAAAGGTCATATGCTTTTATGTTCTTTCCCCAGTTGATGGCACTTTTTGTGTATATGGAAATTTTGGGTGGTGGGATTCTAGCTTTGTGGAAGTGGCTCCCTGGGTGTGGGGCTTGGGAGTTTTATCCAGAACCAACGATTCTGAACTCTCTGCCTCCTGTCCTGCCATACCATGAGGTCATCTCACATGGGCCCTGCTGCCTGCCTTACCTTCTGCCTCCCCTGTCACTATTATGGACTGATCTTCTAGTTGTGAGATCCCAATAAATATCTCTTTCCCCATAAATTTGCTTCACTCAGTTTCTCTGTCACTGCTATATACAAGCTGAGAAATACACTATGTTTACAGAATTAAAAGAAAATATAGCAATACTTCATCAGATATAGAAGATCAACAAAGAAGTTTTTTTAAACGACTATGTTTAAAGTCGGGCATAGTGGTGCATGCCTGTGATCCCAGCAACTCAGGAGGCTGAGATAGGAGGATCATGAGTTAAAGGCCAGAGGCAGCCTGGGTAACTCAGCAAGACTCTGACTCAAAATAAAATATAAAAATGGGCTCCACCAGCCCAGCGGTAGAGCATTTGCAAAGTATATGCAAGGCCCTGGGTTCATCTCCCAAGTACTGCAAAATAAATAAATAAATACATTGAAAAGGGGCATGTTTAAATTCACCAGGTGGTCTCACCAACAGATTTGAGCAGCAAAAGAAACAACCAGAAAACTTAGAGATAAACCAATAGAAATTGTCCAATTTGAAGACTAGAAAGGAAAAATGATAAGAAATATTAGCAGCACCTGTTAGACCTGCAAGACACCATTCAGTGTAACATATACGTACTGGGTAGTTCAGACAGGATCAGAGAAAGAGCAAATGGGCAGACAAAAAATTTGAACAAATAATGGCCAGAAAGTTCCCCAAATTAATTTAAAACATTAATCTACATATCCAAGAAACTCAGTGAACTTCAAGTAGGAAAAAAACAAGAAATTCACACTAAAACACATTATGTTGTTGTTGTTAGGTCAAAGTGTTAAAAGGAAAAGATAAGCTGGGCTCTGAGGCATACACCTATGATCTCAACAAGTCAGGAAGCTGAGGCAGGAGGATTACGAGCTTGAGGCCAGAGGTAGCCTGAGCTACTTAAGCAGACCCTGTCTCAAAATAAAATGAAAATACAAAAGGGGCTGGGGGTGCAGCTCAGTGATAGAGCACTTTGCCTAGTATGTACAAAGCCCTGGGTTCAACCACCTAGAGCTGCAAGGAAAAAAGGAAAAGACAAAGAGAAAATCTGGAAAATACCAAGAGAAATGTAATTCATCACATGCAAGCGGAGAGAGGTTGTTCATGGAGACCCAGAAAGCCGTGAGATGATATATTAAAAGAAAAAAATAAAACCCCTGTCAACCAAGAATTCTATGTCCAGCAAAACTGAATTTCAAAAATGAAGGCAGAATAAACACATTCCCACATAAACAGGACCTCTCTTACAAAGAACACTAAATGACTGTCTTCAAGATGAAAGAAAATGACACTAGATAGTAACTGAAATCCATACAAAAAATACAGAGCATGAGAAAAGGTAATTATGTATTGAATTAAGAGACAACATATAGTTTTATGTTCCTCTCATTTAAAAGACAATTGCATAAAAGAATAATTTTAAAACTATAATGTTGTAAATGGGACTTGGGTTTAGCTCAGTTGGTAGAGTACTGCTCTGAGTTCTCTGAGGTTGTGGGTTCAATCCCCAGAACTGCAAAAAATGAGAGAAGAACTTCGCAGCCCACTCCCAAAGCAATCCCCAAAACAATCAGCCATTAAAAACTCTATGAACAGCAGAGCAGCACTGACATAGTACTGGATATGGCACTGTGTTGAGGAGTGTTTCATTCTGTTATACATAGGGACACTATGAGTCGGATCTGACTTGATGGCAGCTAACAACAACAATATTGTAAATATAACATATAAAGAAGCTATACACACACACACTAATATCACAAAAGGGGGAATAGAACTGTATTTCTATGTTTTACTGGACTTAAGTTAGTATTAGGCCTGCAGCCGTAGCACTGTGGCATCCAATCCTGTCAGATCTTGGAAGCTAAGCAGGGTCGGGTCTGGTTAGTACTTGGATGGGACACCACCTGGGAACACCAGGTGCTGGAGCCTTGGGAGAAGGACCCGGCAACCCACTCCCAAAACTCAATCAGCCATTGAAAACCCTACAAACAGCAGAGAAGCACTGACAATAGTGTTTTGCCTGCTGTATGTAGGATCGCTATGAGTCGGACACTGACTCGACGGCACCTAACAACAACAACGTTAGTGTTATCCAAAATAGATTCATTTTGGTTAAGATGCATGATGTATTTTTCCCAGAAGGACTACTAAGAAAATCACTCCCAAAAATATAATTAAGAACAAAAATCAAAGGAATTAAAATGGTACATTAGGAAGAAATACTTAGGGAAAGATGAGTAAAGGAAGAATAGAGGAACATTAGGACACAAGACAAGTAGAAAACAAATAGAAAAATAACATATAATACAAATGCATCAATAACTACATTAAAAGTAAAATATACTCTCTTCGTCATCACATACAGTAAAATAGCAATGATGCAGAGAAGATTAGCATGGCCCTTGTGCAAGGGTGCTATGCAAATTCATCAAGTTTTTTTTTTTAATGAAAAAGAGCTAGTCCCAAGAGGTTACAAAATACATGATTCCATTTATGTAAAATTTTGACATGAAAAAAGCCTAAAAGTAGAAGTGAGAGTAGCACTTGCTGTGGGTTAGGGATGGAGCAGGAATAGGGATGGCAGGGAGGTGGGATGGTTATAAAAGGGCAACATGAGGAATACCTGTAGAGTTGGAACTGTTCAGTACAAACAAATTGCCATAAACAAGTAGGAACTTTTTATAAAGAATCAATTAATCAGAAAGATACAAGCATGAGCCTGCACATGCCCAACAGTAGAGTTTCAAAGTACATGAAGTAGACACAGATAGAATTGAAGAAAAAAACAATAATTGTTGAATGTTCTACTTGCAAGAATGGATAGAACAATTAGACATAAAATCAGCAAAGATATAGAAGAATTGAACAACATTATCAACAAACTTGACCTAGCTGACATTTACAGAATACCCTCACCCAACAATAGCAGAATATATATTCTTTTCAAGTGAACATGAAACATTCTTTTTTTCTTTTCTTTTTGTTTTTTAAGCGGCACTAGGGCTTGAACCCAGGGCCTCACACTCGCATGCTTTTGCAAGTGCTGTACCACTGAGCTGCACCCCCAGCCCATTTTTTTTTACTTTTTGAGACAGGGTCTCACTAAATTATGCAGACTGCCTCTGGTCTCAAACTTGCGATCCTCCTGCCTCTGCCTCCCAAGTCGTTGGGATAACAGGAATGTGCCACCATACCGGGCGAAACATTCTTAAGGATAATAGACAATGTGCTAAGCAATAAAATGAGACTCAATATACTTCAAAGGATTAAAATCATACATAGTATCTGGTCTTCCAACCACAAAGGAATTAAATTATAAATCAACAAAAGGAAACTGGGAGAAATCAATAAATACTTAGAAATTATCATAGTACTAAATAACCATTTTCCATTACTGTTTTGAAATACCTGAGGCTGGGTACCTTATAAAAAAAGAGATTTATTTTTAAAATGGCCTTGCAGGCTGAAAGTACAAACAACATGATGCTGCCCTTGGTGAGCCTGCCTCCCCTCAACCCAATCCCGTACACTTAACTGCAGCACATTATGGCATAACAATGTTGAGAACATATGCAAAAGGGAGAGACCACATTGCCAGACAAGAAGCCAGAGCAGAAGGAGAGGCTCTATTTATAACAACCTTCTCACAAAAACTAATTCAGGGTCCCACAAGAACTACTTTAAACCCTTCTGAAGGAAATGTCCTCAATGACCTAAATACCTTTCACTGGATTCCATCTCTTAAAGGTCCCACTACTTCTTAACATTGTTACATTGGGGACCAAACTCCCAGTGCATAAACTCTTGGGGAAAAACTACATCCAAACCACAACAGGGTCATAGAAATTTCAAGGGAAATTAGAAAATATTTTGAACTGACAGAAACCAAAACCACAATGCATCAAACTTTATGGCATAGAAACAAAGCAATATTCAAAAAAGTCTTTATAATTTCAAATGCCTAGAAAGAAAAAAGGCATCACATTAATAACCTGATTCCACCTTAATAAATGAAAAGAGAACTAAGCCTTGAGCAAGCAGGAAGAATTAGCAAAGAACACAGAGGAAATCAATGAAATAGAAAAACAAGAAAACAATAAAGAAAATTCATACCAGTAATTGGTTTCTTGATACAAACAACAAAATCAACATTTTTTTAGATAAATTGACCAATAAAAAAGGATAAAACATAAATTACCAAATTCGAAGATGAAAATGGAACCAGGCACTATGACTCACGTGTGTAATCCTAGCCACTCAGGAGGCTGAGGCAAGAGGATCATGAGTTCAAGGCCAGAGGCAGCGTCCACAACTTACCAAGACCTTGTCTGAAAATAAAAATAAAAATGGGGCTAGGAGTGCAGCTGAGTGGTAAAGTACTTGACTAGCATGTGCAAGGCCCTGAACTTATCCCCCAGGACTGGAAAAAAGTGGGGGCATCATTATTGGACTTATAGAAATTAAAATACTGTAAACAACTGTATGCTACCTAATTCAACAATTCAAATAAATTGAACAAATCCCTAGAAAGACAAAAATTACCTAAACTGACTGAAGAAGAAATTTATTTTATTTTATTTTATTTTATTTTATTTTATTTTATTTATGTTTGCGGTACTGAGGGACTGAACCCACGGCCTCGCGCTTGCATGCTTTGCAAGTGTTGGACCACTGAGCTGCACACCGCCCTCCCAGCCCATTTTTTTTTTTAACTTTGTGAGACAGGGTCTCTCTAAGTTATGCAGACTGCCTCTGGTGTCAAATTTGCTAACCTTCTGCCTCCGCCTCCAGAGCTGCTAGGATTGCAGGCATATGCCTGGCTATTGAAGAAGAAATTTTTTAAATATGACTAGGTCTGTAACAAGTAAAGCAAAGTAAAGTAAAGTAAAGTATAAAGAAATTGTCTGTAATTTGAAATCTCCCTATAAAGAAATGCCTAAGCCAAGATACCTTCACTGATGAATTCAGACATATAAAAATGTTAAATCAGTCCTTCACAAATTCTTCTAGAAAATAGGGGCAGAAGGAACACTTATTAATTAATTTTATGAGGTCAGTATTACTCTGATACCAATGCCATGACATGAGACTAATGTAACATACAAATATCCTTTATGAATATAGGTTCAAAAAGTCTTTTACAAAATTTAAGTATGACAAAAATTCAGAAACATGTCAAAAATATTAAGCATCATAATCAAATGATTCTTTCTATCCTAGGAATGTAATGTTGATTCAACATCTGAAAAGCAAATAATGTAATACATTATATAGGATGAAGGACAAAATTTACATGATTATCTCAAAAAATTCAGAAAAACTATTTGACAATGTACAATGTACACTCATTTTAAATACTCTCAATAAACTACAACTATCATCTATGAAAATCTAGAGATAAAATCATACCTAGTGGTCAAAGACTGAGTGATTCCTCCCTAATACTAGGAATAATGTAGACATTCCCTCTTATATGTTCTGTTCAACATTGTAATAAGAGCCCACCTAGGGCAATAAGGCAAGAGGAAAACAAAATAAAAAAGACAAATCCAGACTTAAAAGAAAGAAAACTTTATTCCTAGTTTTCTGAGTTTATCCTACTTGGAGTTCATTGTGCTCCTTGGATGTGTAGATTAATGGATTTGAGGGAGCAGGTAGGGTTGGTTTATTTGTAGTGCTGAGGATAGAACCCAGGGTCTTGCACATGCTAGGCAAGCACTGTACCACACTGAGTTGTGCTCCCAGCCCTCATTATTTCTTCAAATATTCTTCCTGCCTCTTTCTCTCCACTCCTTATGCAGCATCCATTATTTATAGGTTAGTGTACAAGTCTCTGAGGCTTTGTTCATTTTTCTTCATACTTTTTTCTTTCTGTTTCTCAGACTGAATAATCTTAATTTACCTATCTTTGAGTTTTCTGATTTTTTTTCTTCTGCATTCTCAAATTTGTTGTTGACCTCCTGTAGTCAATTTTTCACTTGAGCTATCATAATTTTCAACTACAGAATTTCTACTTGGTTCTTTTTTATAATTTCTATGTTTTTATTGGTATTCTTCATATGGTAAGACATTGTTCTCATACTTTCTTTCAGTTCTTTAGACATGGCTTCCTTTAGGTTTTTAAAAATATTTTAAATTTTCAGACACCTATTTTAAAGTTGGGCTGGGGTTTAGCTCAGTGGGTAGAGCACTGCACTGCAATCTCTGAGGTCCTGAGTTCAATTCCCAGCACCGCAAAATTGGGAGAAGGGCCTGGCAATCCACTCCCAAGGCAATCCCGAAACAGTCAGCCAATGAAAACCCTATGAGTGTCACTATAAGTGGGATACCGACTGGACGGCACCTAACAACAACAACAGCAACATTTTAAAGTCTATCTAGAAAGCACATCTGGAATTCCTCAAGGATAGTTTCTGTTGATTGACATTTTCCCCCTTTTGTATAGGCCATACTTTCTTCCTTTGCTTTTCTCATAATTTTCTGTTGAAAGATGGACATTCTGAATATTGTACTATTGTATTATGACAGCTCTGGTAGTCAGACTCTCCCTCATCCTCGGAGTTTTTTTGCTATTGTAGTCTGTTTATTTGGTTTTGGTGGAGTTTTTTGTTGTTGTCATTGTTTTGTTTTTGACAAGGTCTCACTAGGTATCACAGGTTAACCTTGAAGTAATGATGCTCCTGCCTCAGCCTCCTAAGTGCTAGGATTACAGGTCAGGCATGCACCTGTTGTCCATTGTCTCAGAAAGCAATAGATATATTTTCTTGTAAATGCTTCAACAAGTGGCCCCCAGGTAATGAGTTTAGGATTGGGTGAGTTTGGAGTTAGATAAGACAAAGATATGCCTTTTGAGTAAATATTCCAGAGCACTACAAGACAAATCAACTACAGGCAATTCTTTGCACATAAGGTCCTTCTGCTTTCTCTAGTACTGGCATTAGGAATTGTTGTTGTTGTTGTTAGGTGCTGTTGAGTCGTGCTAATTGCAAAGACTGAGATTGACAGTGGTGGATGAAACCAGAGGATTTTTTTTTTCTTTTGCTGTACAGCGGGAGTATAACTCAGGGCCTCAAATATGCTAGGCAAGTGCTCTGCTACTGAACTGCACTCTCAGCCCATTTTTGTTATTTCTTTTAATTTTGAGATGGAGGTTTCACTAAGTCACACAGGCTGCCTCTGACCTTGAACTCACAATGCTCTTGCCTCGACCCGCTAAGTCTCTTGGGTTACAGGCCTGTACCACCCTGCCCAGCTAGAAACCTAAGTAATTTAAATTTCCACAAAGTTCTGTTCTTACCAATATTCACCCATTTTTCTTGAATAACACTCCCAAGTAGCTGCAAGCTTTTGATTAGTTCCAGAGTTCTGAAAAGTAGACTCCCAACATTTCTTTTTCCTTTTCCCAATGAGGGGCAGTCTTCTGGAGTTCCTTCTCCACAATTTTCACTAACATCACTGTCTATTCACAGATGATATGATCTTCTATATGGAAACTCTCAAGAAACCTTCTAAAAAAACTGTTAGCAGTAATAAACAAGATTAAGACGATTGCATGACACAAGATCAATATATAAAAATCATTAGTATTTCTAGGTACTAATAATGAATAATTGGAAAATAAAATTAAGGAACACTTCCATTCAAAATAGTATAAAACAAACAGGGGAAAATAACCCATAATTGCATATGTTTTTTACCACATATTAATCAAAGGGTTCCATAAATTGTGTAAGTTGATAAAAGTGTAATTGAAAATGACATAATAGGTGCACAATGGAAATAGCAAAAGCCTTTTACTCTGTACCCCACTAACATTTATTTTAAAAAATAGCATAAAACAAAATAAAATAAAATATTTAAGAATAAATGTGATGAAAAGTCAATGACTTATATACTTAAAAACTATAAAGCATTGTGCCAAGAAGTTAAATAAAATATGAATAAATGGAGAGACATTCCATTTTCAAAGATTGGGAGAGTCAATATCATTAAGATGTTGATTCTCCCCAAACTGGTCTGCAGACTCAAGGCAATTCTCATAAAAATCCCAGCTTCCTTTTTTGCAGAAATTGAGAAACTGATCCTAAAATTTGCATGGAAATGCAAAGAACTCAGAATAGTCAAAGTAATCTAGAAAAAGAACACAGAGAACTAATACTTTCTGATTTCAAAACTTACTGCAAAGCTATAGGAATGAAGACAGTGTGGTACTGGCAAAAGCATAGGCATATAGATCAATACAATAGAACTGAGAGTCTAGAAATAAACTCCTACACTTGTGTTCAGTTGGTTGTTTATAAAAGTGCCAGATAATTTGATATAGAAATATAATCTTTTCAACAAATGGTACTGGGACAATTTTCAACATATGGCAGATACAAAAAAGATGCTTTTAGACACTTTCCTCACAGTATTCACACACAAAAAAGAAACCTCACAGTGTATCATTGACCTAAATTTAAAAGCTGAAAGTATGAAACTTTCAGAAGAAAACATATAAGGAAATCATTATGACCTTGAGTTCTTAGATATCATGTAAAAAGCACAATCCATAAAAGAAAAATTTGGTAAATTGGACTTTATCAAAAATTAAAAACTTTACTCTTCAAAAGCACCTTTAAGAAATTTTAAAGACAAACTACAGACTGAAATAAAATATTTGTAAATCATATGCTTAATAGAGACTTTGCATTCAGAATATATATAAAAAAACCTTTCAACTCAACAATAAGAAGAAAATCCAGCTGAAAATTTGGCAAAATGATATTTCACCACAGAAAATAAATGGCTAATACAAATATGAAAAGATGCTCAACATCATTATTCACTGGTAAAATTCAAATTATAACCCACAGTGATCTACCATTTTACTCCCACTAGAATGACCATCATTCAAAAGACAGAAAATTATAAGCACTGGCAAGAATATGCTGTTGTTGGTGGTAGGTGCCATCGAGTCAGTGTCCAACTCATAACAACCCTATGTACAACAGGCAAAACACTATTGTTAGTGCTTCTCTGCTATTCATAGGATTTTCAATGGCTGATTGGAGGGATTGGGTTAGCACCAGGTCCTTCTCCCAAGTTTATAGCACATGGTGTTCCTAGGCGGTCTACCATCCAAGTACTAACCAAGCCCAACCCATATCAGCTTCTGAGATCTGACAGGATGGGATGCCACACTGGTACAGCTGCAGGCTAAAAGTGTTGCCCAGGCTGTCCTCAAACTCATGATCCTCCTGCCTCATCCTTTGCAGCTCCTTGATTACACAACTGGTGGCAAGAATACACAGATATTAAAATCCTTGTGTTTTGCCAGTGGAACTATAAAATAGTTCAACTACTTTGGAAGATTGGCAATTTTTAAAAAAAGTCTGAGCGTAATTTTAGCATGTAACCCATCAATTCCATTCTTAGTTGTCTAGCTAAGAGAAATAAAAACACATCCTCACAAAGAGTTGTGTGTAAATGTTCATAGCATCATTATTCAGAACAGCAGAAAGGTAGAAATAATCAAATATTCACCAGTTGGAAATAGAGAAATACATATGTATACAATAGAATACGATTAGCCAATAAAAAGGAATGAAGTACTAATACATCCTACGTATAACACAACTGAACTTCAAAAACACTCTATTACCTGAAAAAGGCCATACCCAAAAGACCACACATTGTATGATTCCATTTTGAGGAAATGTTCAGTAAAGGCAAATCTACAAAAGTGGATAATAGATTAGTGATTGCCTGAGGCTAAAGGAAGAAGGGTTGCAAATGGGTATAAAGGATCTTTGGGAAGGAAAGGTGATAGAACTATTCTAAAACTGGATGATGCTGATGGTATCTCAACTCTGTAAATTTACTGAGAATTGCTGAACTGTGCATTTGAAATGGATGAACTCATAGTCTGTTAATTATGGCCTAATAAAGCTGCTAAAATTAAACACAATCATGATAATAAAAGGCCATTCCTAAATAAATCACTATTAATTGTGTTAAGCCACCCAGAACCGCATAGTGTAGATGGGCTTTCCGAATGCACAACCTGAAGGAAAGAAATTAGTTCCTAAAGGCAGAAGGCTGACTTCAACAAATGGAAAGACCACACAGACAAAAAAAAAGGGCCAGGTGTGGTGGTGCAGCCTATAATCCCAGTGGCTCTGGAAGCGGAGGCAGGAGGATCGTGAGTTTGAGGCCAGAGGCAGTCTACATAATTTAGTGAGACCCTGTCTCAAAAAGTAACAAAAAAAAAAAAAAGGGCTGAGGGTGCAGCTCAGTGGTCCAGCAGGTCCTAGGCTCAACCCCCTGTACCAAAAAAAAAAAAAAAAAAAAAGAAAGAAAGAAAGAAAGAAAAGAAAAAGAAAATAAAAGAAAGAAAGAAAGAAAAAAGGGGACACAGCCCTGTACTTCCCACCCCAGTAGGCTTTCAGGAGGGTGCAACTCTATACCATTGTCTACTAATCTCAATCTTACATCTTTCTAAAAAGGAAATAGATAGCAAATTACAATTTATGCTGTTTTGAAAATACTGAGAATTGTGTGCCCCTCTAGGGAATTTCTACTTTCAAACAAGTGTTTTGAAAGAAGACCAATAAGTGAATATTGCCAATTAAGGAGGACTCAATAGGATCACACTCATTTTCTGGAAACAAGTCCATGTGACTCTTTTTAATCCACAGCTCACCTGCCACACGTGCCCACAGTAAATGAATAACCAGGTTTCATAGACAATCATAATAGTTGCCATTTTTTGAACACTTGTGTGTCAGACATTATAGTCAAGGCTTTAACCAGCTCTATAAACAAAACTCTTTGAAGCAGGATCTGTCTTTATCCTCACTTCATAGATGAGGAGTCAAAGGCCTAACAAGGTTATAAAAACTCATCCAAGGTTATCTGGCCAGTAATTAATGGAACTGAGATTCTTCTGTCTGAGGCTTCTAACTGCATAGGCCACATTCTTGGCCCCTACATGCTACAGGAGTAGTTCTACAACTTGTTTTAAAAACACCACTTGAAGCAAAAAAAAAAAAAAATCATAAACCATGACAAAGGACATACAGATATATCTATAAATGAAGTTTCAATAAACAGTACATACCCTTACTCTGCCCAATGTGCACTTATATTTTTATTCTATTTATCTTATTTTACTTTTTAATATTGTCATCTATTAATTTTAATACCACAGTTTCTTCTCAGATGCTGGTTGCTGGGCTCCTGGGTCCATGGACCCAGGAACAAATGTGCATATAGCAAAGGCAAGCAAGAGCAATGGGGATTTTATTAAAAAACAGAGGAAAGTTTTCACCAAGAGAGACAAAGGGGTTCCCCACTGGGTAGCTTCAAGAACATGTCACCCAAGGTCTTTTATTCTAAATTCTAAGGGGAGGCCCATTCTATTGTTTCTATCTAGGTCATAATCAATCAGGTCTGAGGTGACAAGTCCATCTGGCGATGAGGTCACTAGCTCCTTTCTTTGAAGCATGGGTGGTCTCATCGAAACTCAGGCAACACAACTGGTTATGCTGCCTCAGTGGTTCCCTATCTCCAGGCCACATTTCCCTAATCCTGCCTGAAATTTGCTAACTACTCTCAATGTTGTTGTTGTTAGGTGCCCTCGAGTCAGTATCCAACTCATAGCGACCCTCTGTACAACAGGGGAAACACTATTGTCAGTGCTTCTCTGCTGTTCATAGGGTTTTCAATGGCAGATTGATTTTTGGGAGGGGGTTGCCAGGTCCTTCTCCCAAGCCTACAGCTTCTGGTATTCCCAGGCGGTCTCCCATCCAGGTACTAACCAGGCCTGACCCTGCTTAGCTTCCGAGATCTGAAGGGATAGGATGCCACAGGGCTACAGCTGCAGGCACTACTCTCAATATCACTCAATAAATTTCATGACATATGAGTGGGTTGCAACTCACAATTTTAAAAACACTATTACACATAAAAACAAAGACAGATGTTCCTCTATTTATCATGAGATTACATCCCTATAAACTAATAAGCTATAAATATGGCAGGCCAAAAATTCATTTGACATACCTAACCCACTGCCCATCCTAGCTTAGCAGCCCAGCACACTATAGAGTGTTGTTTCTACTCATGCTCACGGGGCTGACCAGGAGCTGTGGTTAGTGACAGCTGCCAAGTATCCTGAGAAAAGATCAGACCACATAGCACTGGGAAAGTAATCCAAATTCAAAATTTCCAAGTGTAGTTTCTACTGAATATGCTTTCACACCATCCTAAAATCAAACTTCATTAGTCAAACCACCATAAGTTGAGGACTGTCTGTATATGTCATGTGGAGATAAGGTTTCAAGACTTTTTTACACATGTCACCAAAGTCAAGTGCCTGCCAGTCTGATCATGTATCCATCCATTCTGCCAAGACAAAGAGCGAGAGAAAGCTAAAAGCCCAATTAAGTCGTATAGTGGATAGCCCCTACTCAAGGGCACATTAAACTGGAATCTGGCTATGTAGAAGGAAGGAATAGAGAGAAGCAATCCAATTTGCCTGAAGTGAAATATACCATAACAGAATACTTAGCAACAGCCCAAGAGGCCAAGAGGTTTGAAGAAAATCTCATATTTTCCTAAGAACAAAATTCATCTTGTGTTAACATTAGCTCAGGGGCCCAAAGCATGTCAAACCTGGCCAACTCATACCTTCCATCCTTATCAACAACAGAATGCTCAGATCCCAGATTCAGAAACTTTACAGTCCTTTCTCTGCAATTTCTAATTGAAATCATAGAGTTTTTGTTTAAACAGCTTTACCAATGAAAACATTTGAAAATGATTTCCTACATCTTTTCACTTTATTAAAATGAAAACACAACTTTCGTTGTGCTCTCCCTCTCCCCAAGGATTTTATCTTGTGTTTATTTGAGGACAGTTCTTTTTCTTTGCATTCATCTTGGTAATCCAAGCACAACTCATTTCTCTCCAGAGTTGCCTCTGTTGCTTAGAATTTCTGCCAATGTAAGTGCTTGGGCTGATCAAAAAGGTGAGGAGGGGATTAGGGAAGCCCATACTGAAGGTCTTAAACATGTGCATTCTCAATTCTTTTCTTGATCAGGGAGATTACATTAGAAGAGTTATCTCTGTGTACTTAAGAAGAGAGGATGCAGATTCTGTTACTGAAGGATTGTTAAGTATTACTCTTTTTACCTCCCTTTAACCATTGCATTCCTAAGAGAATGCCTTCCTAAGGCCCCTGCTTCAAAAGAGACCTTTGAGGCATAAGTTGTCTGCAAGGAAGCTCAGATCTAACATTTCCCAATCAGAACTTCTGACTGCTAGCCACTATTGCCACCCCAAATGCTTCTCCCCACCACCCATTGCCATCTTCCCAGTGTCAGAAAATTTGTCTCCTTCCTCCCTGCAGGTTCAGTCTAAAATCCAGAGACCAAGTTTAATTCCTTTTCCTCCCTCACCAACCACCATACACAATCCATTAGCCAATGCCATCACTTTGCTTCTGAAACAGATATTGAATCCATCTACTTCTCCCCATATCCCTGCTCTTAAGGCATCATCTTCTTCCAAGGAACTGCAGACGTACCCTCAAACTGATGTCTGTGTTTCTGCTTTTGCCCCATCCAAGCCATTCTCTACCCAGAAGACAGAAGATCTTATGTTGTTGTTAGGTGTCATCAAGTCAGTCTCCGACTCATAGCAACCCTACTTACAACAGGCAAAACAGAATTGTTAGTGCTTCTCTGCTATTCATAGGATTTTCAATGGCTGGTTGTTTTGGGGGAGCGGGTTGCCAGGTCCTCCTCCCAAGCCTACAGCACCTGATCTTCCCAGGCAGTCTTCCATCCAAATACTAGCCAGGCTGGACTCTGCTTAGCTTCTGAGATCTGATGGGATCAGATGCCACAGTGCTACAACTGCAGGCTGGAAGATCTTACAGAAAATTTAAAGTAGATTATGTTTTCTCCTGTATAAACCTCTAATAGATTTTGATCATAGTTAGGATAAGGATGCTCTTATTCTACAAGGGTCTTCACAGGTTGTCTCCTGGCCATCTCTCCTAACAAACTTCCTTCCACTGTCCTCTACTTATTCACTGCACTAGAGCCTCACTGGTCCTTGTCTTTGAATACAACATACTTATTTCCACCCAAGGACATTTGCACTTACTGTTCCATCCTGATGGAAAATTGTTCCACCAGTTCTTCATATGTCTACCTCCCCTCCATTTTCAGCTCCTCAAGTGTTATGTCCTCAGAGAAGCTTCCTATGACTGCCTGATCAAATGTTCTTCACCTGCCCACTCACTAGCATATCATCCTGTACCACTTTCTTTAAAGAAAGGAAGGCTTCAGGAAATACCACACCAAAATACACTGCTTTAGTGTGCTGATTGCTTCAAACTGAGGACATTGGGGAAATGGTAAATGCAGGATAGGCCTTCCTCTGGACTTTATCTCCTAAATGCAGATCCTCCAAAAGGATGCACTCATCCAGGATCATGCGCCACTCCAAGAATCTCATCCATCAGGGAAAACTGGCTCCTATCATAGGAGAGCCTGCAGCTGTAGCACTGTGGTAATCCAAGATCAGATCTCAGATCTCAGAAACTAAGCAGGGTCAGGCCTGGTTAATACTTAGATGGGAGACCACCTGGGAACACCAGGTGCCCTAGGCTTAGAGAAGGATAAGGCTGCCCAATCCCTAAAACAATCAACCATTGAAAACCCAATGAATAGCAGAGAAGCACTAACAATACTGTTTTCCCTGTTGTACATAGGGTCACTATGACTTGGACATGGTACCTAACAACAACAACAACGTCATAGGAGAGGACACTGAAGATTGACACCATGCCCAGACAGACTATTACTCATTCTGCTGAGGGCTGCTCAAAGAGATAACTTTATTTCCTCAAAGACTTTTTTTTTGCATAACAAGACAACCTTTATTCACCATACAATTCTCTTCACCCTCCCATAACTTGGGCCACCACCGCCCTCAAACCCCAAGCATCTATTCTTTTCTATAGCTTAGGATGTTATACAAACTTCAATCATCTGACACTTCTTAGAGTCTCATATTTTATAGGGCCCCTACACATAGATATGCTATTAAATCTGTTTTCTCTCCTGTTAATCTGCCCACTGTCAGTTCATATTATAGACTCAATTATTGAACCCCCAGAGGATAGAAGGAACATCTTCCCTCTTCTGGAGTTACCTCCTCAGAGAAGCCTTGCGTGATAGCCCAATCTAAGGTCTGCACCCCCTCCACACACACTATCAAATTAATTTGCTTCATTTTCTTCATAGCACTTATTATTTGAAATCATATTTGCTTACTTTTTTATTGCATGTCTACTCAATTGGAGTGGAATCAGGAACCGTTGTCTGTCTTATTCACTGTTGTATGGCACTACCTAAGAGTGGATGGCACCTAGAGGACACTCTACTCACTGACAATGAATGATTTAGCATGCTACACTATTTCTGACTTCCTTTTGTACATTCACAAATGTACAAATAATATAATATCTTGAGGTACTTCAGAGTTAAACCAGAGCCTTGCACATACTTTGCAAGTGCTCTACCACTGGGCTGCACTCCCAGCCCATTTTTTACTTTTTATTTTGATTCAAGGTCTTGCTAATTATGCAGGCTGCCTCTGGTCTGAAACTCATGATCCTTCTGTCTCTGCCTCCTGAGTTGCTGGGATGATAAGCATGTGCCACTGCACCTGGCTTCAGTCAAATGTTTTAAGCAAACTCTTTTCCAATTCCCAACTTAATGACATCAAGAACATTAAAACTATGAAAATCTAACTCTAAGGAATTAATTGTGCCCTCGTCTACTCTGGCTCATATGTGCTTCATATTGTAATTCATTGATTAAAAAATTACTGAGTAATTAGCAAAAGTCAGGCACTGTGCTAACCCCAAGTATATCATCCAATTGGAATCTTCAGTTATTACTTTTGCTAGCAACTGATAAAAATTCTATGCACGATATAGCCAGACACTAATTGCAATTATATATTAAAAATACATCAACTTTCATTTAATATTGGACAATCAATCAGAGGACTAATGATAAGTTCTTGTTTGTAGAAGGAGCTTTATCCCAAAGAGTTGATGTTGATTTTTTTCTTTTATTAAGAAAAACTCAATAAAAATTATATTGAAGAAAGTTGTACTATTAAGGTTTAACTATGTAGGGGGAAGGATCAAGAGCTGACCTTTTCTCCTGAAAACTAAAAATAAGAGCAGAGAGAAAGAGGATAAAATTTCTTTGAAGTCCACAGCACATAATTTACTGCATGAAAATGCATGCAGCCAATTCTTAGAGCCAGAAGAGGACCATCAGGGCATCTGTTTCAATTATAAACCAGTTTCAGCTTAGCCATGAACATTCAGGAATTTATTACAATTGCACAGAACCATTGACTGCTGGAGCTAGAAGGAAACTTGGCGCTCATGTTTTCTACTCTCCTCAATTTACATGTAAGGTCACTGCAGCCGGACCATGTCAAGTGGCTTATCCAATGTTTCATACTAAGTTATGTGGCCAAGTTAGAATTCACAGTCAGGTTCCCTCACCCATTGACTCAATAGACATAGTTTCTTGCCTACACAACTGCTCTTCCCCATTCCCTATTCTCCTGCTAATAAAATGCTCATTTGTTCAATAAACAGACAGAGATGCTGTGATTTCAGAAAAGAAAGGTCCCTTCTCCAACCTCAAGGGATAAATTACTATTGGACTAAGTGGTCTGCCATGGGCTGTCACCTGTTTCTGGATAATGAGACCTAGGGGACAATTTTCTGGTAATGTACGACTTCCTCTCTCTTCCCCTTCCCCAAAAAAGATAGAACTTCAGAAGAAAAGTCCCCTTCAACTTTCTTTCTGCCTTGAACTCAAAATATGACACTAAACACGCTGCAGTTATTTTGCAGCCATAAGAGAAGTCAATAAAATAAGTATAGCAGAAATAGAGAAAGGGGCTAGGTTGCTGAGACAATAGTAGTTACCCACTTTCAGACTTCTAGAAAGGTGAGGGAAAATAGCCCCAAGCTTCTTAATGCCACTATTGTCATATTTTCTATTGCTCATAGAAAAACTCCTTTCTAATTTGTACTACATCCCAGAGATTTTCCAACTATGATCTTAGGAGCTATACAAGATGTGTTGCTGTCTCTTGAGAGTCACAAAAGGTGGGGAAATGAAGAGAGGTAGAGAGAAGTCTGCAATTTCAGGTCCCTGCCCCCACCTTGAAGCCTAGCAGCCCTCTTCTCTGTGAGTCACATATTGAACTTTCACAAAAGCTTCTATTGAAACAAAATATCCACAGTCTAGAATCATTTTGAGAACCATTACAGTATGCCATGCAGGTCTATGCTTTCAATAAAGGAAACCACAATAAAATGCCCCAGGGGAGCTCAATAGGCAAATTAGTTCCCTGGAGATGACTTCTGTAAAGTGATGAACCATCCTTCTTTTTTATAGAAATACGGATTTCACAGATAGGCTCACTTAGAATAGAGAGAGTTTATTGTCTCCCTCACTCAGGGCCTTGAAATTAGCCTCTGGGACTATAATAATCTTCTCACTCCTTTCATATCCATCCATTGCCTTGTCCTCTGATACTGTCAAGCAGATAAAAGAATAAACACTGGCCAGGTGCCTTGGTGCATGCTGTAGTCCAAGTGACTTGCGAGGCTGAGGCAGAAGGATAGTGAGTTTGAGGTCAAAGGCAACCTACACAACTTGGCCAGATCCTGCCTCAAAATTTAAAAAAATAATAAAATAAAATAAAAATAAAAGTAAATAAAAAGGGATGGGGTGCAGCTCAGTGGTAGAGCACTTGCCTAGCATATGCAAGGCCCTGGGTTCAACCCCTCCCCAGTACTTCAATAATACTAATAAAGATAAAAATAACAATAATTTTAAAAAACCAATGCCAGCTACAATCATTGTCAACTCCCCTTAAGAACTAGAGAGTAGAGAATGGTTATTAGTTTGCCACTAGGGAGAATGGGGTTTCCTGTCCACTAAGCTGGAAATGGGCAAGGGCATGGTTTGGGGTCACCTGGACTGGTCACTGATTCTGGCTTCTCCTTTAGGATAATGGCATGGTCCTTGCCAGGACTGTTTGCTCATAAACTGGGAAAGTCTGATCTTTGCAAACCTTTTCTTAATCAGCAGGGCAGGGATTATGAGTGCAAGAATTTCCAGAATGGTAACAAGAGACTTCAGAAGAAAAGGAGATTTTCATAACCAGATTCTAGTAGGATCTATATGGGGAAAGTGTCCCTGCAGCTGCAAGCCCAGTGGGGAATCCAGGAGAAAGGAAAAGCAGAAGCAAGCTGTGCTATATCCACTTACACTATTGTAGCCCCTTGCTTTAAAGCCTGTGTCTTTGTCTTAGTTAATTGGGAAGTTCAAGCATTTGTGCACGCATATCAGGCACCTCTTGTGATCATTTCACATCCTCATTGCCCATTTTCTTACCCCATCCATTGCTATGGCAACCAGTTTCATGCACACAACTTGATGGCACCCCTCAATTCAGCTCACTGTGTGTCTGCCTTTCTGAACCAGGATCTTTCTGATGCTACAATATGGGCTATCATCAAGATTCATGCATGGGTAAAGCTGGAAGAGGAAGCCAACAATCCTACTGGAGAGTGGCTAGTGAGTTTATCTTCTGTTTCCTAGAAAGGGAGATCTGAGGTGAAACCACATATCTCCTCAGAAGCTTTCAGCAAGATTGAGCTCCTGTAACCCCCAGTGCCTGCAGCCATGCCACTGTGGCATCTGATCCCATCAGATCTCAGAAGCTAAGCAAGGTCAGGTCTGGTCAGTATTTGCATGGGAGACCTCCTGGGAACACCAAGTGCTGTAAACTTGGGAGAAGGACCCGGCAATCCACTCCCCCAAAAGATTGGCTTATCTTTTGAATTGAGGGGTGCCATCAAGTTGTGTGCATGAAACTGGTTGCCATAGCAATGGATGGGGTAAGAAAATGAGCAATGAGGATGTGAAATGATCACAAGAGGTGCCTGATATGCGTGCACAAATGCTTGAACTTCCCAATTAACTAAGACAAAGACACAGGCTTTAAAGCAAGGGGCTACAATAGTGTAAGTGGATATAGCACAGCTTGCTTCTGCTTTTCCTTTCTCCTGGATTCCCCACTGGGCCCAAAAGATTGAAAACCCTATGAATAGCAGAGAGGCACCGACAATAGCTCTTCTCATGTTGTACGTAGGGTTGCTATGAGTCAGACACCAACTCGATGGCACCTAACAACAAACAACAAAGCCCCCAGCAGTGACCTACATGATCATGCACCCTTGGAGCCGCTCACCTCCCTTCCCTATTTCAATCTTCCCCGTGACTACGGTTTGGATAAGGTTTGAATGCATCCCCCAAAGGTTCATGTGCTAGAATAGTGGTCCTCATTGTAGCAATGTGAGAGATGGTGGATCCTTTAATAGGAGGGGCCCAGGGGGAAATCATTAGGTCATTAGTGGCATCACACTCAAAAGAGATTAATGTAGTACTTTCAAGACCATGGGCTGAGATTTAGCTCAGTTGGTAGAGCACTGCTCTGCAGTCTCTAAGGTCCCAAGTTCAATTCCCAGCACTGCAAACATGGGGGAAGGATGTGGCAATCCACTCCCGTTGCAATCCTGAAACAACCAGCCATTGAAACCCCTACGAGGGTCACTATGAGTCGGACATGACTTGGGGGCACCTAACAACAACAAGAACAACAACATTCAAGGCCATGATTAGTTCCCATGAGAATGGGTTGTTATAAGGGAGGCTGGCACTTTCCTTGACTCCCTCTTCGGCATGCACCACTTGCTTCACTAATATGTACTCCTTGCATGATGCTTATCCACCATGCTGTGACATAGCCAGAAGGCCCTGACCAGAAGCCTAACAGATGGGGACATTGGATCTTGGACTTTCAGCCTCCCAAACTGTGAACTAAATAACCAACCTTACCCAATGTCAGGTATTTTGTTACAGAAATTCAAAACTAAGACACCAGTCTCTCACACCTGTTTCATGTGATAAATTCTGAAAAGAATACCTGCAACCAAGTCCTGTTTTCAAGATGTGCTCTCTATGGGCAAAGGAGCCCTCCCACTAATTTATAACCCACATGGAATGCTGCCACCTCTATTGCACTAATAAATGCAAAGCCTGGGGAGGTCAAGGCTTCTTAGAATCTGCGTTATCTGAGCTGTCATAAAAGAGGCACATCCTTCTGCCAAGTGGCTTTTATGGTGATTTTAAAACATAGGCACAAATTGCTTGACAGTCCTGCCACCTACAGCCCCTCCTTCCCCTTTAATCTGAGCAGATTCACAACCACTTCAACAAATAGAATATGGCAGAAGTAACACAATGTGACTTCAAGTCTGAGTTATACAAGCTCATGAAGCACACACTTTGTAAGCTGGATCACTCACTTCTAGACTTGGAGCTGCTATGGAAGAAATCTCTTTTGAGGCTATTCATGCTGGAGAGGCCATGTATAGGTGCCCAGGTCCCCAGTCCTAACTGAGCCTAGCCTTTTGGTCATCTGATCAAGGTGTGCTGAATGTTTGTGCTTTGGTCTGAATATTTGTGTCCCTCCCCCAAAAAAGATTGATACAAGGAAATCTAACCCATAATATATTAGAATATATTAGAATGTGGGGCCTTTGAGAGGTGATTAGGTTTTGAGGGCAGAGAATTTGCTCACTCTTTCTATCATGTGAGGACATAGCAAGAGGGTAGCATCTATGAAGCAGAGAGCAAGCCCTTACCAGACACCAAATCTGTCAGTACCTTGATCTTAGAATTCGTAGCTTCTACAACCATGAGAAATAAATTTCTGTTGTTGATAAGCCACCCAGTTAATAGTATTTTGTTATAGCAGCCTGAGTAGACTAAGAAAATACAAGAGTGATGCTGTCTCAGACCTCCCAGACAGCCCATTCACCAACTGAATACTAGCAAATGACCTGCATCCACACTATGTGCAACAGAAGAACAGTGCTCAAGTTCGATGCCCACAAAATCACAAAATGCAATAATATAGCTGTTGTTTTAAGTTACTACATTTGGGAATCCTTTGTTCAGCAGCAATATATAATTAAAACACCCTGGCAATGCAGGTGGAGCCTACTTACAGGATGGCACTACTCCCCTTGAGATTAGGGAAGTGAACAATTCTCCCTGGGCAAGACTTTTTAAGGGTTCGTAGTACCTCAAATCTAGCTTTATATTATCTCTTGGATCTACACTGCCCCTGTATTCTGTGTCTCTTCTCCTAAGTGATTAAACACCGAAACCCCGAAAAATGCTGCTTCATTCCTCATTCAAATAAAACTCCAAGCCCTAATATCAAAGTGGCATCTCTGTGCCTTTGTCTCAGCCCTTTGTGTCAACCCAAAAAGGTTTGTGAATATCTGTTGGGGGAGAAAAAGCATTGTGGCATCACATGGATAATGGTTAATGCATTCTAATCTCAGGGTGTACACAAGGGTAGGAAAAAGAGCTGCTCAAAGGCTGTCACAGGATGAAAATGCAATAATTGGGAACTAGCAGGGATTCTGAGACATAAAACGGTTGTTACTGCCTTTTATGCTTCTGTTTGTCAGATTTAATATGAATATTTTACCCTTGTATAATGCCGTACAGTTTAAAGAGCACTTTAATATATATTAACTCATATTCTACAAAACTTCCATGTGTGATCTCACCTATACCCATGACTCTACAGAGATAGGGCCCAAATTGTTCAACCAATCTCAATTTCTCTCCCCCCCCCCTCTTGCTCATGCACGCTTGCACGCGCACACCCTCTCTAGCCCTCTCTCAATCTCTCTCTTGCTCTCACTCTCTCTCTCTCGCTCTCTCACTCTTCCTCCCTTACTCTCTCATTTTCCCTCCCTCTCTTACTCTCTCCCCCTTCTCCCCCTCCAAGTTTACACTTGTAACTGCCTCCTATTCCTTTCTACATAAATATTTTGAAGACAAGTGTATTACTATAATACTCCATTTGTTTTCTCTAAAACCTTTCAACACACACATATACACACGTGTGTGTGCACACAGATGTACATACACACACAGCACACCATCTCTTCCACCTGGGTTCTCACCACAGAGAGCAGTGCTACTGTCTTCCCAGACTAGAAAGTCTGACGCCATCTTCTTCTTCGCTCCACAGCCAATTAGTCGTCATGTCCTGCAAGCTCTAATCCATAATGTCTCTCAGATTGGTACCACCCTTCCTGCTCCCCCAGATGGCACACCAGTTCAAGCCATCCTCACCTGTCTAGATCAGAGTTGGCAAAAATATAGGCCTTGGGTCAAATCCAGCCTGCCACCTGTTTTTGTAAATAAATTTTTATTGCATCATGGCAGTGCTCATTTGCTTATGTACTGACTATGGCTGATTTCATACCATAGCAGCAGAGTTGAATCATTGCATCAGAGATGACACAGCTCACAAAGCCTCAAATTCTGTCCTTTCCAGAAAAAAACAAAAACATCAATCTTAAATAAATCTTCAATAGTAGAGACACTTTTCAACTTCTACCCACTTAGAGGTATTTTTTGCTGCTGTGGCAACTATGCCAACAATTCTTCCTTCACAGTGACCAGTGTGTACCTTATATGCAGTCAGAGTTTATAGTGTTGACTTATCACAGTTTCTATTATTTAAAACTGATTTCCTATAAATGAGCTTCAGCCCTAGAGGCCTTGTTAACTGAGCATATACCTGTAAATCTGCACAGCACATCACACGCTCTTCAAGACTAAGTCAAGTCCCCTCGATGGGTGTCCATGCCTGGATTTGGAAGAACTGGACACCTCAGGTTACACCCTGTGGTTTTCTTGCTGCTGTTAGATTGCTATTATTTCTTTTGTATTCTTCTGTATTCAGAAGCATTTTAGGGCAAAGTCTTAATTAAATTTGGGAGTCATGGAATAAATAGCAACAGCAATTTTTACTTCCACTCATCCTTGCTCCAAAAGGCGATACTGACAGTTTCTATATAATTCAAAAACAATTGGTTGAAAAGAGAAATATTTTACATATTTGTTTCCTATTGCCATATAAATGACTACAAACTCAGTGGCTTAAAATAATACTTATTATCTCAGTTTTATAGGTTAGTGTCTGAGCACAATGTGTTTGGATTCTCTGCTCAGCATTTCACTGGGATGACATCAAAGCGTCAGCCCAGGCTATTGTTCTTGTATAAGATTTGGGGTCCTCTTCAAGGCTTATTGATAGAATTCATTTCCTTATAATTGTCAGATTGGTCCCCATTTTACTGCTAACTATTGGGCAGGGACTGTTCTTGGTTTCTGGAAGTTAGCTAATTGCAATCCACGTGGATGTTTGCTTTCTTCAAGATCATCCAGAGTGTGACTGTCTCCCTGGCATTCTCTTCTGTGATCAGTGGGAGAAAGTTCTACTTATAAAGGGCTCACATGATTGTCCAAGGCCACCTAGATAATCTTCAAATCAATTGACCTGAGACTTTAATTGCATTTGCAAAATCCCTACACAGCATCACCTAGATCAGCATTTGAGAGAATAACTGAAAGTGTGTGTACATCAAGGGGGTGAGAATCTTAGCACTCTGCCTATTGCAACTTCTTTATCAATAATGCCAAAAAGCTAATTTAATTAACTGTTCAATGAATTTGATTGTATTTTAGAAAGTTCATACATTCTGTCAGTGTCTTAAAGCAAGTCAAATTGTGAAGAAACTTTGCAAGTGGTTTCTTTTTTCTTTTCTTTTTTTTTTTTTTTTTGGAAATTTTTAATGTACACCTTAATGTGATTCATTCTTCAAGTGTTTGTTGTTGTTGCTGCTGCTGCTGCTGCTGTTGTTGTTGTTGTTGTTGTTGTTGTTGTTGTTGTCGTTGTTGTTGTTTTTGCTGTACTGAGGGTTGAACCCAAGGCTTCATGCTTGCATGCTCTGCAAGTGCTGGACCACTGAGATGTACCCTCAGCCCATTTTCTTCCTTTTTTGTGTGTGTGTGTGGGGATAGGATCTCACTAACTTATACAGACTGCCTCTGATCTTGAACTTGTGATTCTCCTGCCTCTGACTCCGGAGTCCCTGGGATTACAGGCGTGTGCCACCATGCCTGACCTATTTTGCAAGTTTTCAAAACTCCTTCCAAGTCTCCCTTTTCAAAGAAGGCTAAGTTTAGAGATGACTTGCAGTGTTGTTTTTCTATTGTCATGCAGTCACCAGATATTCACAGCCCTTTATGAGACCTACTTTCTATAAAGCCAAAAAGGCACAGATACATTTAGTTTTATTATAGGAAAAAAAGCCTCTCAATATTTCCCATGCTATTTAATTTCTTCATCTCTCCTTTTTTTCTGTTGGGGGTGTATTTAATGAAATGGAGTAATAGAACTAGAAAATGTCTGGAAAATTAATATGAACTTCTTTCCTGGCTCTAAATGTTTAATAATTTCTCAGCCAAGAAACATATTTTCAATTTCACCAATTTCTTTTTCTGCAGTTCTCTTTATTATTGTCTGCAGCGGTACCACCGTGGCATTCAATATGGTCTGATCTCAGAAGTTAAGCAGAACTGAGGCTGGTTAGTCCTTGGGTGGGAAACCACCTGGGAACACTGGGTACTATAGGTTTGGGAGAAGGACCAGTCAGCCCACTGCCAAAAACAACCAGCCATTGAAAACTCTATGAATAGCAGAGAAGCACTGACATAGTGCCTGGTATGGCACCGTGTCAGGGAGTGTTCCCTTCTGTTGTACATAGGGTTGCTATGAGTCAGACCCAACTTGATGGCACATAACAACAATTTCATTATTGGCTAGATGTACTACCAAGACTTTTCTTATTTTTTAACTTTGGTTTGAAATATTTAAGCCTCTCACACTTTTCCCCTTGTTTTCACTCTTACAAGGAATTTTATTGTGAAATCATCATGTAATCACCTAAAATGTGTTCTCTCAATTTGACTTACACTTACAGACTCCAGTGTCATCTCATTATTTCTATTGTTACTTAAGTAGATGCAAACATAAAACTAAAAATAAACTCCTTATGCTTATCACTCTTATGCAACTATACACCTAAAACTAATTTATAGACTAAATACAAACAAAACTACAGAGCCAATAAAATACAAATGATCTTTCATATGTGCCTGCATAATAGATTTGATCCCCAGCACTGCGAAAAAAAAATCTGGTAAAATACAAATGATCACCATTAATTTATTATTTTTTTGCTGGATCATATCTATTTTTAATTTTTAAGAAACCGCAACACAGTATTCCAAAGCAGTTGCAACATT